>PVKM010030974.1:0-17026 GCA_004027735.1 Carollia perspicillata | reverse complement strand
ACACACACACACACACACACACACACAGAGCAGGAGGCTGGGAACGAGATGTCCAGGAAGGCGGGGCAGCCTAAGGATGGCGCTGCCCCTTCTTGGAGCCATCACAAAATAAAGGACATGCCCCTTTCTATCTTTAGTTATGATTTGGTCCAATTACAAACACTTATTTGGAATTTGGGCACATGGCTTGAATCCAGGTGCCCAGAGCACGGTCTCAAACATGCTGGCAGGAAGTGCAAGGGTTGCCCTGCAGGCGGGAGCAGAGAGCCAAGGCCACTGAGGGACCAGCCTTGGGAGGCAGCCGAGCTGCTGGGTGGTGATGCCAAGCTCCACTGTGCCTGCTCTCTGCTCACTGGGAAGCACCTTCAAGAATGGCCCAAAGCCCCTGTTCTCCCAGGTTGAAAGCCCATGGAGCTCGTGCAGGTTGGCAACAGGGGTGGAGGTTCTGGCTGTGGTTCCCTGGAGGGTTCACACCCTTAGGCCCTATTCTCCAACATTAGCCCACTGTTTGGCTCCCCCAACCCTCAGCTTTGAAGAACTCCTGGGTTGCTCTGGTTTGCTAATATATCTGGAGGAGGAAATAACACATGGCAAGTGGCAAGAACACCTTCCAGGAATCATTTGCGGAGGATCAAGAGGACCATTTGCCTAAAGCTTTCCCACTATGGCCCATCAATGTGCCTGATCTCTTACTTCTACAGTTTCTTACATTTGCCTCAACGCAAAGGAGGCTCATTTCCCGCTGCCTAATCACACAATGTGGAAATAATGATACCTAGACCTTCAGAGAGGCTCCCAGAAAAACTGGCCTTGCACAGACAAGCAAGAATTAGGTTGGTGGGAAAAGGCATAGCAAGCAAAAGGACAAGCCATGCCCTGAAGAAGGGACGCAGAGCCCCAGGGCCATGGGCAGAACGGCAGGTCCATCCACAGGAGCTGCCGTTCCAGGAGCCATGATGCTGGGTGGAGATCCCGGCTAGTGCTCAGAGGGCCCCGGGTTCTAGTGTCTCCACATCCTCACCAACACTTGTTATCTTTGGGTCTTTTGATAGTAGCCATCCTAATGGAGGCGAAACACCAACTTTATATTATTAAGTTCAACAGGTATAAAATTATCCTGTTGCTATATCGCTTTTAAATGTTTTTAAAGGCTTACTCTCATCTTCTGCACTTGCCTCACAGCAGACCAATAATGAACATTTCTCCCTAAACCAGCCCCAGTCTAGGGGCCCGACCGTGAGCGGCACTGCCAGGCTGAGGTCTGTCCCTGAGGGCAGGGAAAGGAGGGCCAGAGAGTGAGAGCCAGCCTTTGCTGAGCTCCCACTCTCTGGCACTACCTGTATTTATCACTTAATCAGCACAAACTGCTAGGAAGTAGGTGCTGTTACTATACCCAGGCTATTGAGAAGAAAACAGAGGCAGGTTAGGAGCCCTGCCCAGTGTCAGCATATCAGGAAATGGCAGAGGCAGCTGTGAACCCCTGGCCTAGAGTCTCAGCCATTTTTGTTCTTGTTTCATTTTCCAAGATTACACAATCGATTAGCTATTTAGGGGGAAAGATGAAAATTCTCCCAGCTTCTGGCTTGAGTGACTAGGTGGAGCGGGATGCCAAATTTCAAAGGAAATGTGATCAGTCTATTTTGGGGCACGTTGAGGTTCATGTCCATGTGTGTCATCCAGGTGGCAGCAGTGCAAAGGGAACCTGGGTAATAGATTCTGAGCTCCTGAACAAGCGCTGGACTTGAAGTGCAATCGAGGGATGCCAGGGCAATGGTAACATGAGTTTGGTGATATCCCTCAAAGAGACCAAGAACTTTTTCAAAAGAAGCAGAAACGCCAGAGAGGAGTGAGAAGCCAGAGGAGACAGGGGTAGGGAGGTATACCAAAAGGAAAGGCGGTATCAGCAGGGAGTTTGGGGCCTCACAGAGGCCACACAAGACAGGATAATAATCCAGGGCCTGTACCATTGGCCGTGTGCCATTGACAGTGTCGTGGAGGCCACAGAGGTAGAGGCCAGGTTGCTGTAGGTTCAGAAGTGGGTGGTGGGAAGGGTGAAAAAGTGACCCAAAGTGCACACTACTCTTTGTAGAAGTTCAACAGTAAAATGGAGAAGATATAGGACAGTCTGTGAAAGGGAGTTATGCATGTCTTCTAGGCGTCAGGCAGAGGGAGAGATTGGGCCAAGGACAAATTATTATGTTGTTTTGTCTTTAAAAAAAGTCTGGATGTCCTGCCCAAGTGGCTCAGTTGACTGGGGCATTGTCCCATACACCAAAAAAAAAAAAAAAAACAGGTTGTGGGTTCAATCCCAGGTCAGGGCACATATCTAGGTTGTGAGTTCAATCCTTGGTTGGGGTGAGTACAGGAGGCAACTGGTCAAAGTTTCTCTCCTACACCAATGCTTCTCTCTCTCCCCCTTCCTCTCTCTCCCTCTCTTTCTTCCTTCCTCTCTCTCTAAAACCAATAAAGACATATCCTTGGATGAGGATTTTTTTTTCAAAAAACTGGAATAAGCATGAGTTTTTACAAAGTTGCTGGGGTTGGGAGGTGGAATCTACTAGGAATTCACTAGAAAGATTGCTGGAATGGTGGGGAACTGGATCAAGAACAGTTATTATTGAATAATAGGAGAGAAATTCCTCTGACCCCGAGATGTGAGGGAGGGAAGATAGTTCATGATACAGATTTATATCATCAGTGGAGTCAGAGGCAAATTTCCCACTGAGAGGAAGAGAGGGGTGGGTGTTGTGTGGGACTGAGGGAAGAGGTGGGCTTTGGCTGTGCCACCCAGATACAGCAGTGAGAGTCACCTGAGGTTTGGGAGATGCCCCAGGAGCAGGAAGAGCCTGGCTGAGCTGGAGATAATGTGTCAGCATGGCCCCGTGGACTGTCAGTGGGATTTTTCTCCATCAAGGCTCAGCTGCCCAAACACAGAGCCAGAGAACGTGAATGACAAGATTCATCCAGGGTTGAGGTTTCATATCTTGTATCTGGCTGCAGACAAGATGTCAGAAAGAATAGGGAATGCTGTTGTGAGAGAGAAAAGATGAAGTCAAGTGTCAGGGTTTTAAAATCTGTGCACAAATTATTTGATACTCCCTTCTATAAAAGGTGATCTCATTTCCCTACCTTTCAGTATGGTCTGGACTTAGTGACTTGCTTTTAAGGAACAGAATGTAGCAGAAGTGTCAGTGTGTGACTTCCAACTCTAGGTCACAAAAGACTTTGTGGCTTTTTCCTGGACTTTGTTCTGTTCTGGGAGAAGCAAGCTGTCGCGTCACAAGGATGCTCAAAAATCTCTTTGGAGAGGACCTTGTGGCAAGGAGATGAGGCCTCCTGTCAACAGCAGCCTGGAGCCATCTGGGACGCGGGCCCTCCAGCCCCTGCCAGGCCTTCAAATGACAGCAGCCGTGGCTGCCATCTTCATTGCAACCTCTTGAGAGACCCTGAATCACAGCCACCAGCTAAGCCACAGAAACTATGTGAGATAGTAAGTGTTTGCTGTTTTAAGCTATTAAGCTTTGTGGTAAGTCGTCATAAGCAGTAGATGAATATATAGTGCTGCAGTGTGAGAATAGAGAAGATGGGATTGATCCAGGATCAAGGTTTGGCAAGTGGGTCCTGGCAAAGGTTAAAGGGGCAGAAAGGTAGAGGGATCAGTGGCATCAGAAGAAAAGAGTGAAGTAGGACCAGAAGGCACCTGGTATATGAGAAGGAAATGGAGAAGTCACAGCCCAGGAGGTCTCTGACATCACAGAGCCCATGAGTGAAAGTGGAGGGTGAGTGAGTAAGACAGAGAGAAGTCAGAGAGTGGGGTGTGCTGTCTGAGGGGAACATGTTTGGGTGGACAATGTTAAGGAAAGTCAAGGGTTAGTGGTGTTAAGGCTCATGGACAGTGAAGCTGTTACTGAACAAATGTGGGGTTTGGCTGCCCACCACCAAACACAGGCATATTCTGAACACAAAGGATGGTGGGGAAGGAAAAATGTCTTTATTAAGGTATTGCACAATTTGGGGGAATCAGAGACTTCCCAGGTCCAGGCTTTGCTCTCCCACAAAACACAGAAAAACCCTATTTGTCCCCCAAAAGATTAAACCAAAAACCATGCCCAGAAATCCTTCTCCACCCATATCTGTCCTTTTTGAAAACGCAGGCTCCTAAGCAGACAGCTCTCCAGCTTCGGGCTCCCTCTCTGGAGTCCATGTGCAAAGGGCTGGCCCCACATTGCCATGCCACTGCCCCTTCCCATGCAGGGGGCCCAGGGCCACTGCCAACCACTGCAGCCAGCCATGCAGGGGCTCCATCTGCAGGGCCCAGGGCCTGGCACCCACTGCAGTCCTGCAAGCATTCTGGCCTGTGCATCTGTGTACAGATCCCAGAGGAATGAAAGGGGCTAGTCTCTGCCCTCCCTCTGTTCAGATCTCTTGGTGCAAGCTTCCATGCACTCTGGAAGGGTTCAGCTCCCCAGCCAATACCATCCTTTTCCCAGGCTAGACTGGCTGGTCTGTACCTCCCCCTGCTGCCATGTTAACCTTTAGGTATGCAGACCTCTGTGTCCTATGGCAAGGGTGTCAAACTTGTTTTCACCAGGGGCTACATCAGCCTTGCAGTTGCCTTCAAAGGGCTGAGTGTAATCTTAGGACTGTAGACTGTATAAATGTAACTAGTTCTTAACTAGGAGCAAGGAGCTCGGGCAGAAACAAGGTGCCGGGCATTAAAACAAAGTAGAGGGTCGGATTTGGCCCATGGGCCTCGTGTTTGCCACCTGTGTCCTATGGATTCCACTTCAGTTGGGAACCAGAAGTGGGTAGGAGGGCTTTTCTCTTTGTCCATCACGCTCCAGTGTCACACAGACTTCGTGCAAGGCCCCTCCTGCCACATCTTTGCTCCAGGGCAGGGAAATCTGCTGTCTTGTGCCACTCTAGCTTGTTTACCATTGCCTCACGCAACCTCCTCCTACAGCCTTTCTCCTCTGCACAGAGATCTGGCCAAACCTACCTGTCTCGAAACTAGTGAGGGCAAAGGTGGAGCTTAGTTTGGGGAGAAAGACTTAATTTCAGATTTCAAAGGTCTCAACATACATCGGGGAGATGTTCAGGCCAGTAGATGACAGGGAGTAAAGGTGACTCCTCCGGTGGCAGGACTGTCTGTAGGCCTCTAAGAACATTCAGCATGCCGCTGCTCCAGGGAGCTGCACAGATTTCAGGCCAGGGAGAGGAGGCAGCAGGGGGACCAGCAGGTAGAGTCACTCCCAGTGCCGAACCCTCCCATTTGCAGGATACCAGGGACACCGAGATACACCCTGTGAGAGAAAAATGAGTTTCAGAGAGACAAAGTCCTGCCAGCCTCTCCAGCCCGGTCCCCCTTCCCCCTCTGGGGTCACCTGTGCTGTGCTGTGGTGGAGTGAGAGGACTCCAGACATCTGAGGCAGGATCCCGATCTTCCTCTCGTCCTGTTCCCCACCTGCCCCTGTTACAGAACAGGTGGGCCCACCCAGAGATGCCAAAAACTGTTCCAGAACACACACACTGGGCCAAGGGGGCCGATATACTATTACCAAAAGTACCCCCCAAGTTCGTTATGTCCACCGCCTTAGGAAAGATGTCTCTCAACGCCAGAGATTTGTGAAAAGGAAAGGAAATGTTTATTTAAAGCTATACATACTTAAGTAGCGACCTAATGTCTTCATTAAAATATCAAAGTCCTTTGGGATACCCACAGACGCCCACAGTGCTTCTTTCTCCCCCTGCCCTAATATGGGGTACAGTAAGTAACTCAGGAAAAGAAGTGGGCATCTGTGATTCAGGCTCCTGACACCATCAGCTGTGTCGCCATCCAGGCAGGATCTCTAATTAATCCAAAGCCATATGGCACCTTCTCATGGCCTACTGGCAAGAGTTCTTTCACCCTTCTTCCAGGCAAAGTCTCTCCTGCTTCCCAGGCCACATGGCCAAAGGGAACACCCCAAAGCTGCGTGATCCCCTTCACCTAAGCTGCAGCGAGGGGGTCCCCACTCTGTCAAAGCTGAGTGGTGATGTCCCTCAATGGCTGCCGAGTCTGGGTTTAAATTCCCGCACCAATCTTCCTATGCAGCCCCATTTCTGACCGCTCCCATAATCAGCTACACTTGCCAGCACTCTCATATCCTTCCAGCTTTACTGGGCTGCCATAGTGAATCTGGGCAGGTATGGCTCCAGGCAGGTATGGCTCCATGGTGTGGAGCCAATCATCTCCAAGCTCTCGTGCAGGCACCGTAACCTGAGGGACCTGACCCCCAGTTACATCTTGCTGGGGGAAGTCCCTTCCATCCCCCTGGCTCAGAGCATGGTCACAGCTATATAACATATCGATGCAGCCAGTTGAAAGTTATAGATATGTTAAATGGCTATGCCAGAGGTTAGCTGCAGAGCTGAGGCTATACAAAACAGCTCTGCATGGTCCTGCTCCATGTGTCCCTTCCCCCAACTCACACCTGAGGGGGAAGGGGTGAGGACATCTTATATGTCTTTCTAATATTTCCTAGACACCTTGAGTTCTGGACCCCATTCCAAATCCCTTTTTGGGGCTCCCCTCTTGGCTGCACCCTGTATCACCCCCACCACACTCAGTGTTTCTTTTCCCTTGGAAGCCCCTAGTGTGACCTCCCCCATGGCTGTTCTACCATTTCATGTCCACACCTCCTTCTGGGGATCACTGTGTTTTCTAGGCCCACTTTTCCTGCTGAGGGCCTTTGCTACTGAGTCAGCAGGAGGGACCCAGAGTCACTCCTCTCTTTGGGGCTGGCTTGTCAGCTTCAGTATTTCCTCACTCAGGTGCAGTTTCCCAGGGGCCTGCAGTTTCCCAGGCAAGTCTGAATCCCAAAAGAGGACAGTGGTTATCGCCCAGCTGGGCCCACACTAGAGCTCCGTACCTTGACCCAGAAATCCTAACATCTGTTTCTATATCCTGAAACTCACAAGGTTCCCAAGTCAGGGTTTATCCATCAGGCTGCACGCTTGCAGAACCACAATGGCATTTCCCCTGGCCCTCTCCTTCATGCACAGTCCACAGCCACACCATCCTATGCAGTGACACAAGTGACAGCATTTGCAGATAAGTGGATGTGCAACATGACAAAGCCAGAAACACCTTTTGTAAAACTGTTAGCAGTCAAAGGCCAGGCTTGCAATGCCCTTGGACATCATTCCTCTCCCTGTGCTTTTGCAGTTGTTTATGTTGAAACAAGTCAACTCGGAGCTGGATAACAAATGAATTCCAGCTTGAGTCTTGGCAGGGTTTGTTTTGCTTGAGGGAAGTTGTTTATGCTAACGCCACCTCCCCCCCACCATGGTTGGATTTATATTATACAGAGTCTTGTCCATCATCTGGATGCTGCTGTAAACAAGATAATCTTTGTCTCCCAGGAATGGGCCTGATGCCAATAACTTTAAATAAACACCAGCACCAGTTTTTTATTTACATTGTCTGAGGTAACTGCTGGCAAGAGTTTTCAATGGCGCCACGGGCCCCTCCCTGGCTAAGGTGGTATCAGCTTTCGGGACTGACCTTGTATGCGGAGCCCTCGCTCAGTGAAAAGATTTCATACTTAGCAGATGAGTGCTACACCCAGGCCTGAATTCTTTTGTGTGGTTTTGGCATTTCTTAATTCCATCAAGTTAGCATTGCCTATTTTTGTGTTGGATGGAGTACGCAGGGGTTGGTGGGAAGACCTTAGCTGTGTACGTCGCAATCATGAACTCAAGCTACTGATACCATCGGTGGTCAGGCTCTTGGTGTCCATGGGCTTTGAGGATTGTGCTATTAACAGGGCTGTGATTTTGCTCTGTGGAAGATGTTGGTGTATTGAGATGCATTCCATGCAGATCATAAATGGAATTTTACAGAAGTCTGAGTGTCTGTGGCAATTCCAAACCAAGCAACCACGAAAACATACAACTCTTCAAATAGTGATAAATTATCTCTGTGGAAGAGTGAAGAGAAAAGCAATTTTCTTGCTGAGCTTCCCAACGAAGAAAGCAAAACCTATGTAGACTGTGTGATTCACACTCTCAGGCCTCTTTAGGAACAGACTGAAAATGTCTTTTGAAGTAGTAACTATTTGGTTAACATTCCAGACTTCACATGCAGGACGTAGACATCAGTGCCTAAGAGCTAAGTAACTAGGCTTCCTGTGGAATATCATTCTGCTGAAGGACAGTACGGGGGGAGGCTGGGAAAGGGAGTCTAAATACTCTGCGTAGAAAAACACAGCAGGAGTGAGATGTTTATAGTCCCTTGTTAGACTTCAGGTTTGAAAACCTTTCAGGTCTAATTTATAAACCCTCAAATGAATATGAACAAAATAAAAGAACAAAAAAATAAATACAGCCCACTTCCTACGTGTGAACAGACACACCTCTGTATTTGTTATTGCCACTCCATTGTTCTTCATAGACGGTGAAGGTTTCTGGCAGCCCTGCATCAAAGCAAGTCTATCAGCACTATTTTTCCAACAGCATTTGCTTACTTCATGTATCTGTGTTACATTTTGGTAATTCTTGCAATGTTTCACACTTTTTCACTGTTGTGATATTTGCTGTGGTATCTGTGATCAGTGATATTTGATGTTACTATTGTAATTGTTTTGGGGTGCTAGGAAGAAGGCCCACATAAGACAGTGACCTTAATCTGGAAATGCAGTATGTGTTCTTACTGCTCCAACGACAGGTGGTTCCCCCATCTCTCTTCTTCTCCTCGGTCCTCCCCATTCCCTGAGACACAAAAGTATTGAAAGTAGGCCAATTCATTACCTTGCAATGGCCACTAAGTGTTGAAGTGAAAGGAAGAGTCACTTTGTGTGGTAAACTTCATTACTGTCATATTTTAAAAAGTTACCACAGCCCCCCAACCTTCAGCAACCACTGTCCTGACCAGTCAGTGGCCATCAACAATGAGCCAAGATCTTCCATCAAAAAGATCACAACTCGGAAGGCTCAGATGATGGTCAGCAATTTTTAGCAATGAAGTATTTTTAATTAAGGTATATACTTTGGTTTTTAGACACATGCTATTGTACACTTAATAGACTATAGTACAATGTAAACATAATTTTTATATACATTGAGAAACCAAAAATGTCATGTAATTTTCTTTATTTCAATATTCACTTCATTGCAGTGGTCTGGAGCTGACCCTGCAGTATCTCCAAGGCATTCCTGTACTTACGGTGTTTGGTTTTATTCTGTGCCAAAGAATGAGTTATCAGACCAACTACCAGACTTGGCCTAGACTATAGGTACGATGGATAGGGTAGCGTTGGGTGGGGATGAAGGCTGTAGGTCATGCAGCTTCACGGTGCAGGGATAAAGCTTGGCTTTTCTTCTTCCCTTATGAGTGACTGCAAGCAAATTATTTAATCCATCTGTGACTCAGTTTCCTCTTCTGTATGATTGGATTGATAATGTACTTAGTTCAAATGGCTGTTGAGAAAGGAGTGAGTCAATTTTAGTGCAGAATGATGTGAGCTATTACAGTACTTCTCTGATGGAACCCTCCTCACCAAGTGTGATGGGGAAGAATAGCAGATACTCCAAGTAGAACACCTTGAGTCCAACAGAATAGCAGTATCAATGAGGACTCAGGTGCAAGAAACAGAATCCACCCTAGCTGGTGTAAGTGAATTGGACTTCATTGAGCAAAATAACTTACAAAGTCAGTGGGAGGGCAGAAAAAACCACCTGTACATTGTGATTTCGGGAATGATTCCCAAAGCCACCGCGCGCTGTTCCCTCTTCTGTAATCGAAAAACAGCCACACTGCTGCTGGCTCCAAAAATCACACCTGCTCACTACCGTCTATCTCAGCTAAATGGAAGAAGGCCCTAACCCTCCTGATGTCCACAGCTGACTGGAAATCACAGACACTGACCCTGCCTTACTCTCATTTCCCAAGACTGCCACAAATTGGAACTCACATATAAAAGCTCAAGTGCAAAAGAGTTTGGCAGAGTTGTTTAATGTTCCAGGCCAAGCAGATCAAGACAGTGAGCCAGGAAGAAGGTGGGACAAAGGCTGAGCACCAACTACCATGCCACCACATCAGCCATGGAATAAACACCTAAGGACAGGAATGTGGAATAGGACTCATGTGTCCCCTTCTCTCCCGACCTTCATTGTCCTGGGCTCTCTAGCATCTGTGGCCATGGATGAAACTCATTTTGATTCTAAAAAAGCCATTTTTTTAGACTGGTACTGTAAAAAGTACTAGAGGATTCCAGGAATTTCTCAAAGAGAAAATGAAAAATATGAATATAGTCAAAGGGGACATTGCTGAGCATCTAGAAATATTAGATGGGAAATACATATTTTAAATAATTATAAAATCAAATCCTCTTCTATTGTTCAGCTAAAGTCAGTTGTCTATGTTGGCAGGATTCTGTGGGATATCATTATGGTATGAAAATAGATTTATTTTTACTGGTTAAAAATGAAACTACAGGAGTGGATGCCACAAAATTACCAGTGTTTATTTCTGGTAGTGGGACAAAAAGTGACTATTATAGTCTATATGTTTCTTTATATATCCATGTATTAATTTTACTATCTAAAGAAAAGTAGTTCATATGATTTTTAAACCAATCAACCAAAAACAAAATTTGATCTCTCTCTCTCTCTTCTTTCTTTCTAATCTATTAAATCACTTGCAGATATTTTAAAAGTTCTCACCAGTAGATTAATACCTATGGAACTAACAGATCAGTAGACATTTTCAAAATAGCATAAATACACAATATTTAAACTAAACTCATTTGCTTGTCAAAGGCTAGATCTTCTCCCAATTTCTTGAGTGAATTTTCTATTACCTTCTTAAAAATAAAATGCAGACTTAGAAGCTATTTTAAAGTTGCTTCTGGTTTAACTCGTTTCTCTAAAAACAATGACAACATGCAAAACCCAAGAAGTAGATTTTGTTAAAGATTACAGTGATTTTCAACCCTCAAAAATGTGAAAAGTGTTCTCTCTCCCCACAGTAAGGTAAAAGCTGGTGTTTATTTAAAATATAGTACATGAGTGTAGATCACAAGTTCTCCTGTAAAGGTTCAGTTAGCTTCCCATAGTCCTTGAGGATGGCATTGTGCTCTTTGCTTCATTGATGTGGAGGAAACAGGTTGGGAGAAGCTGAGTAACTTGTCAAAGACCACATAGCCCTCTGAATCCATGGAACCACATCGGCCTAAGACCAGCAAGCGTCCCCCCTGCCCTACTTGTCACCTAAGGATGGTGACACAGGTCCCATCAGCTTGCCTCCTGCAGCTATCCTGTTGCTGCTCACTGGCTAGGCGCCCACTCCTCAGCCCAACACAGGTACAATCAGGGAGCCAATCTGAATGGGATAAGCACCACTCACAGGCGCCCCTCACATCTCCACAATTCTCAGCTAGGCCATGGTCCTTCAGGACTCCACCCAGTCTTTCAGCCACACCCTGAGGTTGCCAGCCTCTGGCCACGGTGGGAATGATGCTTGGGGCCAAAGAAAGGGGTTGTCTAGGGGACCAAAGCTGTTTGCTGCAAGTTAGAACTTTATAGACCAGGCAAATTTCAGTTTGCCAAGTTTTTTTTTCCCTCAAAAAGGATATTTCATGCATTCAGAATTATAACTTTCAAAATAAATTAGCTTCATAGGAAAGTCACTACCCTGTCATTCTTCTCATTTTGCTGTTCTTAGGTATGATAGCTACCTCCTAACCCCTGGAAGCCGTGAATGTGTCACCTTCCATGATAAAAGGGAGCTCAGGCAGCAGATACTGGGTTGTCCTAAAAGTTCATTCTGTTTTTTTCTGTAAACTGGCTCTGGTCCCACGTAGTTGTCTTGAACTTTCTTCGAAACTATGTTGTTAAATTGTATTGTGATAGCTGTCATATCAGCATGCATTAAAAAAATTTATCGAAATTGGTGAATTTTTGTGTGGCATTTTAATATTGAAGATGAAAGAAAATAAGCAACATTTTCTGCATATTATGCTTTATTATTTCAAGAAACTGAAATACACAAAAACAATTTGTTCAGTGTATGGAGAAGGTGCTGTGACTGGTCAGCTGTGTTAACAGTGGTTTGTGAAGTTTCATGCTGGAGATTTCTCACTGCACAATGCTCCAAAGTCAGGTAGACCAGTAAGATCATAGTGCTCAAATCAAGACATAAACTGAGAACAATCAACATTATACCACGTGGGAGACAGCTGACATACTCAAAATATCCAAGTCAAGTGTTAAAAATCATTTTCATCAGTTTGGTTATGTTAATCACTTTGATGTTTGGGTTACACATAAGTTAAGCAAAAAAAAAAACACCTTTCTGACCATATTTAACATGGAATTCTCTACTTAAATGTAATGAAAATGTTTCATTTTTAAAACAAATTGTGATGGGCTATGAAAAGTGGATTCTTTACAATAATGTGGAACAGAAGAGATTGTGTGGCAAGCGAAATGAATCACCACCAACCACACCAAAGGCTGATCTTCATTCAAAGAAGGTTAGGTTGTGTATATGGTGGGATTGGAAGCAAGTTCTCTATTATGAGCTCCTTCAGGACAACCAAACGATTAATTCCAACAAGTACTGTTACCGATTAGATCAACTGAAAGCAGCATTCGACAAAAAGTGTCTGGAATTAGTCAACACAAAACACATAATCTTCCATCAGGATAACACAAGACCACATGTTTCTTTGATGACCAGGCAGAAACCATTATAGCTTGGCTGGGAAGCCCTGATTCATACGCTACGCGCACCAGACATTGCACCTTCAGATTTCCATTTATTTTGGTCTTTACAAAATTCTCTTAATGGAAAAAAATTTCAATTTCCTGAAAGACTACAAAAGGCACTGGAACAGTTCTTTGCTCAAAAAGATAAAAAAGTTTTGGGAAGATGGAATTATATGAAGTTGCCTGAAAGATGGGAAAAGGTAGTGGAACAAAACAGTGAATACGTTGTTCAATAAAGTGATTGGTGAAAATGAAAAACGTGTCTTTTATTTTTACTTAAATACTGAATGAACTTTTTTGGTGATTTGGAACAGACCTTAAGACAAGGAGATTATTTTGGATTGTCCAGGCCAGCCCAATGTAATCACAAGTGGGGGAAGGAGGCAGAGAAGGAGGTGGAGCAATGCCACAGGAGAAGGATTCCCCTAGTTGTGTCTGTGAAGACAGAGGGCAGGGTGATGAGCAGAGGAATGAGGGCAGCCTCGAGAAGCTCGAAAAGGCAAGGGAACGGATTCTCCCACAGGGGCTCTGGAAAGGAGCGCAGCCCTGGATGTCAGCCCAGTGAGACTTTAAAACTACAGAACTTCAAGATAGCACATTTATGGGGGGGGGGGGGGGTTCCACCACCAAGTTTGTGGTCATTTGTCACAGCAGCAGTAGAAAACTAGTACAACCAGTGAAACTTCACTGCGGCCTTACAGAGGCCTGGGGCCTCTAGCTTTAGGACCTTATCCTAAGAAGAACCTGTCAGAATTTCCCATTCTACAGAACATTTTGTTTAACCAAGTAAGACTCTGTACACATAATGCTCTACCCAGTATCTGACAGGCAAAACCATCAAAAGCAAGAAAAGTCCAGGCCCTACCTATATCTTGTTTTTGAAGGCACAGCCTCAAATGACAGACATACTGCCCCAAGAGTGAATCATGGAGGGTCAAGGTGAAGAACAACTGAGGTAGAAGGTGACCCGTGCAGGAGATGGGGAAGGAGAGGGATTAGAGGAAGAGCCATTCAGAAGGTGCTAGGCTCGGAAACACCAGCCCAAGCCCAGCAGTGAAGACTGAGGTCGCTTACAAGTGTTGCTAAGATCATAGTAGTTGCTTGATAAATGACAGCTATGATATCGATAATATTATCACTACCATTTTTCATTGGTGTTATTCTTATTTTTTAAACCAAGAGAGCTGATCAGATTCATTTTTAAGAAAGGTCACTCTGAGGCTGACAGAGAGTAACTTGAAGGCCAGAAGAGTGAGATCACAAAGAAAACGTGAGGAAGTTGCTGGGCAAACAACCCTGCCCCCCAATCTTGGAAGGTGGAGTACTCAGTACTTTCATGTAGGTGCATCTCCCTTCCTAACTCCCTATTCTTGCAGCTAAGGAGAATGAAGCTTAGATGTCCAGTGACTTACTCAAACTTTCAAAACCAATATGTGCTGAAGGTGGACGCTGATCCCAGGCTTGTGTACAGACAGAGAGATGGGATAATTTTCTTTGTACTAGAAACCAAAATAGCTCCATGGAAAAATCAGCACACTTAGTTGGTTCCCTAAATTTGGGTTAAACCCCCAGATCCTCCAATGTGTCATTAGTCAGGGTAAGTAGAAGTGACTACAGTAACAAACAACCCCCAAACATTAGTGAGTTAGCACATGAAAACTTTTTCCTTGATTACATCTCAGCCCAGTGTGTGAGGGTGAGGAGGCGACTTTATTCCACACAGTCATTCAGGGATCCAGATTCCTTCTTGCTCTGGCTTGCCCTCCTCTAGGTCCTAGGAGTGTCTCCATTCATTCAGTAGATGAGGTAAAAGGACGAAGATTGTGTGTTTGAGGGAGAAATAATACAGAAAGATCCTGTGTACCCTTCACCCAGTTTCTCTCCATGGTAACATCATACAAAACTCTAGTACAACATCACAACCAATGCCAACATTAGTAGAGTCAAAACAGAAAACAGTCCCAGCACCACAAGCGTATCTCACGCTGCCCTTTTATGGCCACACCTTCTTCTACCTCTACCCCTACCCCTCTACCCACCTCTTCCTCTCTCATAACACTGGCAACCATGAATCTGTTCTCCAGCTCCATCATTTCGTCATTTTAATATTATGTATATGTGGAATCACACAGTGTGTACACTTTTGAGACTGGCTTTTTTATTTGGCAGAATTCCCTGGAGAGTCTTTCAGGTATTTAGCATGTATTTAGCAATAGCTTGTTCTTTTCTACTGCTGAATAGTATTCCATGGTATAGATGTACCACAATCTATATGGTTTGGGGGTTTGGTTTTTTTTTTTTTTTACCATTTTCTAATTAGATTGTTTCTTTCTGACAAGGAAATTTTAAGAAACATATACAGTCTAGACATAAGAGTATATGGTTTGCAAATATTTTCTGCCAGTCTGCAGCTTGTCTTCTCATCCTCTGAACAGTGTTTTTCTCAGAGCAAAGGCTTTTAATTTTGATAAAGTGCAATTATCACTTTTTTCTTTTATGGGTTGTGATTTTATGTCAAGCCTAAGAATTCTTTTGCCTAGCCATGTATCCCAAAGACTTTCCTCAATTTTTTTTCTAAAAATGTTATGTTTTACATTTAGGTTCATGACCCATGTTGAGTTCATGTTTGTATCCTGTGGAGGTTTGGGGGGCCGGTCCTAGCCATGGCACATATCACTTCAGCTCCCATTTCGTGGGCTGAAGCCCAGGCACATGGCTCCATCCGACTGCCAGGGATGCGGGGGATGTAGTGCAGTGCTGGGTGCTGGTGAGCACTGCAGTCTCTGCCACACTTATTTACATCATCCAAAAAAACTACTCCCTTCTCTGCTACCGTGCTCCAGAGTGTTTACCAAATGCCTGAGAAGTGACAATGTTCCTGGGCCCGGAACATAAGAGATGTTTGATAAATATTTGTCAAATTAAAGAAAAGGGGGGATTCTCGTTTTTATCTTCACACCGTCCTACAAGATCAGAATGATGGTCTTTGTTGTACTGTTTAGTGAAGCTGTGTTGGTGTGGGTGTGGCCTAGGGGGCTACTAACGAGAGGCTGGGTCTTCCAGAGGACATGCAGGGCTCTCTGACCCGGCCTGTGGTCCACCTAGGGCCCTGGAGCGGTTGGAGAGACAGAAGTGCAGGCGCAGTGACACCAGGAAGCTAGAAGTTTTGACACCTGTTTTGCAGGGAGCAAGGTTAGAAGGCAAAGGGACTACAGAGCAGCTCTTGGTTTTGAGTGAGTTCATTGTGGGAGGTGACACCATCACCAGATGTGGCAGCTGGCTCTGTCAACCCAGGAAGGGAGGGAATGGAGTGGGGAAACTCCTTGGATGTTCAGTGGCTGCTCAGCCAGGAACCTCTGAGCTGGCCCCAGTTCCATCTTTGTGCTTCCTGCTCTAGCCTGGGGAAGCCGGGGTCAACAATCTCTCCAGCATGGTCACAGTCTATGAAGAAACCTTGGGAAACCCTGCGAAAGAGAGAGAACTCATCCTACTGGCCAGCTGCACTGCTTGAGGTTAAGAGTTTGACCCCTTAAGACATCCTGGAACTATGGGGCTTCTTCGTTCCTAACCAAACCAGAACATCTGGGCTTCCAACTTTGTGTTTATTCTTGGCAAAAATCTTCTCGTTTCGAAAAGTGTGAATGTAAGAAGTAAGAAGGCAAACAAGTCTTCTCTTCAGACCTCCCCCTTGGAAGCATGCTAGTGAGAAGCCAATGGAGCCGGCTGGCCCATCCCTCCCTTCTACCCCAGTGGCCATGACTCCACAGTTCCAGCAGCGGGGGAACTTTGAACAATCTTTGCAAGCTTTGACATGACAGTGAGGTCTCCTGGGCTGTGGCTTTGGGGTGCACATCCTTTAAGAAGGTGCTGCCCCAGGCATGTGACTAGGACTAGGGACTGGACACCATCTCCCTGTCCTCACTCTGCACACTTACCCAGTCACTGTACCTGGGAAGCACTGTAAATACTTATTCTGGAGTGAACTGCCTCATCCTGTCTGGATACATTAGAGCCTACATGTAAAAGTTCAACAAGGAGCCATGGCTGGTGTGGCTTAGTTGGTTGGAATGTCATCCTGAAAAGTGAAACGTTTCAAGTTCAATTCTCGGTCAGGAAACATGCCTAAGTTGTGGGTTTGGTCCCCGGTGGGAGCACATATGACAGGCAACCAATCTATATTTTTCTCTCACATCAATGTTTCTTTCCTTCTTTCTCTCTCCACCTTCTTCTCTCTCTGAAATCAATAAGCACATCCTTGGGTGAGGATTTAAAAAAA
>PVKM010030973.1:0-17017 GCA_004027735.1 Carollia perspicillata | reverse complement strand
AAGTATTTTGCACTACATATAGTAGTTAAACATTTTGAGTGTCAATGTAGCCTTGCCTAGTATGGTCTTTTACTATCCATGCTGACTTAACACATTTTATCACCATTTCACCATTTTTTCCCCCTGGCTAGATTAAGAACAGGAAATTGTCCTCTGAAGTATGTAGTCCTCTACCCCAGTCTGTCAAAAACGAATGATGAATCAGGCTTACCTGTCTGATTGCAGGTGTTTGTGCGCATCTAAAAAAAGCTGCGTGATTTGACTGAATTTGAATCTATTTCAGGATTTCTAGGGACATGGAAGGTGTATGGTGGAAAATGTCTAGCTTTACTTAGTGGAGAAGAAAGGACTAACGGGTTAGAACGGGGGATTTCTGAGATCATGTCTGCACTTAGCATTGTACTGTGATAACTGGCTGGAAGACCTGGTGAGTCAATGGAAGACATTTCAATATTTTAGAGCATTGGTAAGTGAGCAGAGCATCTGATAAGTGAGCAGTATCATTAAAAAACTCTTGGGCCATCTTCCCTTGACAGAATGACACAGACTATCTAGGAAATGAGCTTCCTTTCTATTGGGAGGATAAAAGATGGACAATGACTTATTGACACTCTAACTTCTGTGTTAATATCACTTAAAGAAAAGTCACTTCAAAATATTTTATAGATGTGTTTGGTTCTCCGACACCGAATTTCTCTTCGCCTCAGAGTTGCATCTTCCCTTGTGATTTGGGAGAATTGTAGTCATTAGGTAGACACGTGCATTATGCAGTCTAGGATTACTGTCTGCAGAACTCAAATTTGGAATCGCTACCCCATTTTTTTATCAGTAATTTCATTGTCAGAATTTTTAAAAAAGATTTTATTTTTCTTTAGAGGGGAAGGAGAGGAGAGAGGGAGAGAAATATCAATGTATGGTTGCCTCTTGTGCGTCCTCTGCTGGGAATGGGCCTGCAACCCAGGCATGTGCCCTGACTGGGAATCGAACCACGATCCTTTGGTTCACAGGCCCGTGCTCAATCCACTGAGCTACACCAGCCAGGGCTTATTATCAGAATTTTGAGTAGGAGGAATAGTCGACTGATCAGTGATTTGAAAAGCACAGACTAACCTCAGTGGTATCTGAAAATCACGTCGTTTAATTAAGGCCGATTCGTACCATGGTTACTGAGCGCCCAGTGTACACCCTGTCCTGGGGAGAGGGGCATGGACGAAGGTCTCCATTTCGGCTCGGTGAGTGCCTTCATCAGATAGGTTTGAAGTTTGCATTGTAGGTCAGTGAGGACACAACCAGCTGTTTCCAGGAGGGCAGGCAGGAAAGCAAGGGAACCTTTTTTTCTATTTTTTATTGTCGACATTATTACCGATGTCCCCGTTCCCCCTCACCTCCTTTTCCATCCCTTCCCCAGCTCCGACCCCCTTCCCTCTGGCCATCCCTGCACTGTTGTCTGTGTCTCTGAGTTGTGCATGTATGTTCTTTGGCTGATCCCTTCACTTTCTTTCATCCAGTCCCCCCTCCCTATTCCCCTCTGACATGTGTCAGTCTGTTCCATATATCCATGCCTCTATTTCTACTTTGTCTGGTGGCTTATTTTGTTTATTATATTCTGCATGTAGGTGGAATCATATGGTATTTGTCTTTCTCCGACTGGCTTATTTCACTTAGCAAAATAGTCTCCAAATCCATCCATGCTGTCACAATAGGTAAGGGTTCCTTTTTTTTTATAGCTTTGTAGTATTCTACTGCGTAAATGTACCATGGCTTTTTTATCCTCTCATCTACTGATGGACACTTGCGCTATTTCCAGGTCTTGGCTATTATAAACACTGCTGTGAAAATTTTAAGTGAGCCTCTAAGTGTCAGAAGAGAACCAACAGGGAGGAGAGAGGTGTGTGTGTGTGTGTGTGTGTGTGTGTGTGTTGGGGAGTCAGGTGGAGGGAGGAAGTCAGAAAGGCATAAGGACTATTAGCCCAACTTTGACATTCCTTGATGAGCTGTTCTTCAAAACACTCTACCTCTGTGGTGACTAATTCAGCCTAACGCAGCTCGTGAACCTAAGATTTTCTGACTACCAATAAAACTGTAGTTTTTTATGTCCAGCGAGGAAGACCACTTAAAACAACGGGGTGTTTCCTAAAGAACCTTGTCTGAGAGAGATCACCGGAAAGGACCTAGGAGGAGGGCAGCCACAGGGCCCCGCCCATCATTTTAGCTTTCTGATGACCGCTCATCAGCAGTCACAACTTATCTCAGCCACCGAGGTTGGCACCTGACTTCAAATCTAGGAAACCCAGGGCATGCATTAGGATCATGGCTGTTAAGAATTTAGTCAACTCATTCCAATTCTGTTGGCTTTAGTCTTTCTACTCTGACTGTTGAAGTCCTCACAATTGGCCAGTCTCCTCTGGAGGGCTTAGTCCTCAGTTGGGCAGATGATTTTGGGCTTGTTTTCCCTTAAGTGTATGTGACTGAATCATAAATGGTAAATATAATTTTGAAACAGGTTTGCATCTAGATTTTAAAAAGATTAATTAGCTTTTTAAATTTAATCTTTGCATATTTTTCCATTACCCTTATACCCCTCTCCCCACCAGCAGTCACCACACTGTTGTCCACACCTGAAGTGTATATGGATTTATTCAATCCTGGATCAGTATATTGAGTGTTATTACTGGGCTTTGCACTAGATGGCACTGTTGTTTCAATTTATTTGCATTGTTCTTTGCTTTCTTTGGAATGGGCTTCATGGGACAGCAAGCTACTTAAAAAACAATAGTTCACCATTCTGCTTCCAGGTAAAATACCTCCAATATAGGGAGTCTGGCTTATTTAGAAATGCCTTTGGGGAAAGTACTTAAATCTCCCTTTGTAACATCCCTAAAACGTGATTCTCTTTATTGTCAAGGAATTTTTATATCAAACTTATATTTTTAATACTGCTGATTAAACACATATTTTCCTCTGTTCTCAGTGGGGATAAAGAAAAATAGATCATCTTATATATAAAAATCTTTCATATATAGAAGGCAGATATAAAATTACTTTTCATCTTTTTTCCCTTAAGGCAAAAATAATATAATTTTTAAAAAGTTTTCACCACATTTCTCATGATTCATTCTGCTTATTTTTCAATGAGAGCTGGAATCCAAAGTAGTCCGAGGACTTTGGGTTTCTGTGCAGGGCTGACTCACTTGTTGGTTTTCCAAAGTTTCGGCGATATGACCTAACGATAGTTCCTTGGGTTCTCAGACAAACACAGAGAATCAAGCTAGTATAGGTTTAGCTCACCACATTTCCTTCTGATGTTGCTCACAGAGACCAGAGTGGACAGGTGGTCACCAGCTCTGAGCTGTCCTGCCTGAACCGTCTTTGGATGCACCATGCCCGTTCCCACCTTCGACCTGTGGGATTGCCCCGCAACATCCGCACCCTACGTCCTTGGTCTCACCTGGCGCCCGCACACCTTCCCTCGCAGGTTAGACACTGTTTCCTCGGGCGGCATCCCCGGAGCCTGCCAGCCAGCACCTGCCGCCCTGCAGACACGGCGTGAGTCCCAGGATAGTCTCCCTTAACATCTTGCCCTTCTCTTCTATAGAATTTTGCACCCACGTGGCAACATAAGTATTTGTGAACACCTGTTTTCCTGTCTTTTTCCTCCATTAGCCTCTATTAAATTACGGCTAAGGCCTATTCCGCCCCCGCCCCCACACACACATGGTCCCAGCACTTCTACTGGGGATACAGCAGGCACACGGTGTGAACTCGGTCGGCCCGTTTTAACAAATAAACTGATTTCTGACTGATTTTGCATCCTTCCCTTTCCTTCGTAGGGCCATTATCAGGAGACAGACAGGAGCACGGCTTATTCAGAAGTCCGAAAACAAGGTCGGGGGTGCAGATGGAGAGGAAGGGAGTGGTACACGCCTGTCTGACGCGGAGGAAAAGCCAGGTCTTCAGTTTAGTGCTGTGGGCAATTACAACCATCGGCGGGTCTTTAGAGAGGGATAGATAGGATCAGATGGTTGCCATCCACCAGGAATGCCCAGTGGTTCCTGAGGACCAGGCCCTTGGTGCTGACAGTCCCGCTGGTAATCTTGACACTGAGCGTGCTCTTCCTGGCGGGTTGTAATTTCATTCCCAGCTGCTATTTCGGAAGTTATTTCACCCTGCTTTAGAAACCTTTCACGCAGATGTGGATGACAACGACGGCGCAGAGAGTAACAACGTAGCTAACGTTCGTTGGGCGCCCACCTTGCACCCTGGGCGAGCCACTGAGAAGCGGTTCCTCCGGGGTCCACATCAGCGCACACAGCCGTCACCTGGGGCGCATCTTCTCGTGAAGTCCGGTCACAGCTCGTTTACGTGCCCTTCCCGTGATTGAGCTTCACAGGTGTTGCATGTTTACAGATTGAAGGCGAGACCCTTCACGATAAAAAGGGGTTACGACTCACTTTATCGCGACACTTGCCTTATTGCTGCGGCCTGGAGCCGAACCCGCAGCGTCTCGGAGGTACGCCCGTCCTGACTGGTGAGCTCCACTCTCAGGGTTTCTGGTTCGGAAGGTGTGGGTGAGACTGGTAACTTTTGTGTTTCTGGCAATATCCTAGGTGAGGCTGGGGCTGCCATTAGGGGATGCACTTCCACCACCACGGCGTTGTATCACTTAATCAAGGTGACTCTCAAAGGTAAGCACGACCATCGTTTCCTTTTTACAGACCTGGAGACGGAAGCTGTCTCTTGAACTTGACTGCTCATCTCCTTGAAACACTTAAAAATGAATCCATTCCATAAAAGAGGTTGGAGCGAGACAGACTCAACAGTAGGCTTTCGCAGCGAGGAGCTCCGACCTCGGAGGCCCCGCGTTTAGGCTGTTCTGTTATTTACTCGCTCTGCTGTGATCTTGGCTGAATCACCCAACCTTTCCTAAGGCTCGGTTTCCTCATTTGAGAATGAGAACACTGGTAACACCGTGTGTCCACAGTGCGTGGTACTATTGTGAAAATGAAGTGGAACGGTGTCTTCTCAAGGCTTTGGGAACGCTTGAATACTCAACACATGTGCGATCACTTTTGCCCTAATTCAAAGAGAAACTTGGTGCCAAACATACACCGCACCTGGTGATCTGTGAGGCCCATTTATTTTTTCCACCCACGGCAGCCATAATGCCCAGCTCGTATTCAGGTAGTTACTTCCTTGGACTTTTTTTTTTTCCTGGCAGGCATAAACAGAGACAGAAATCTTTTTTACATCATCTGTCTGCTTTCCTGAAAGCACCAAACTATAGGCGGGACTAATGGGTTGAAAATGCTTAACGCCAGTTTCTTGTGACTTACTTATGACATATCGCCATCTGAAAAGCCATCGCAGAGGGGGAAAAACATTCATAGTCTAATTTAAATAATGGTCGCATCTTTGCAACGATGACAAACTGTGACAGTTTATAGGTTTTTGATGGTGACTCCTTCAGGCCGTAAAAACGGCTCAGCTGCGGGTGGACTTCCAGTGATAGCCGCACACACCTGTGAGTCCTAAAAGGGGAGCTGAGTGGGCAGCTGCCAGGATAAGCAGGTAGATTTAGTTGGGATGAACGTGCCCATCAAGCAGAGGTTAGGCTGTCCTCTTTGCTCTGCACGTGGAGGGAGGGAGGTGGAGACCCCACGTTGTAATAATAATAATAATGACTACTGTTTGTATAATGCTCCAAAAGACTGGCAAAATTTCTTCATTAAATTCCACCAAATGGCCCCTTCACTCTGGGTCCTCACTCACTGACACATGCCGACTGCAGTACTGAAACGAACTGGATTTTGAACGACTTACCGGTGACTTTCAGTACCTAGTGCAATGATGGCATCAGCCTTCATCTGATGTAGCCATTTGACGGGCTGAACATCCCGCTGCACCTTCTTTCTCTCTGCGGCTTCCCTGCCTGTGGGCAGAGAAAAGGGGAGATCGGATAGTGGTCAGAGAACCAGGAAGTAAAACTACTTCTATATAATACAAATCTGGCCTTCCATACTGCTTTTATTTCTCATTGATCGCGCTTACCAAGTTGTTCGGTAATTTGTTGTGCTGGTCTGTTATGCGGTAAAATGCTGGGGGCTAGGCAGTGCCTCATGCATAGTGTTTGATAAATGTGTATTGAATGAGTGAATATTTAAATTTAGTTTTATTTAAGCATAGTTGGTATACAATTTTATATTGATTATATTAGTTTTGAGTGTACAATCTTATATTGGTTATTAGTTTCAGGTGTACAATATAGTAATTTAATGTTTTTTATATCTCAAAATTTTGGTCACCACCCCACTAATTTCTAGTAATCATCTGTCACTGTGTAAACTTACTACGATATTGTTAACTATATTTATCTTCTCTTTTTTACCCATCCTCCAACCCCTCTCTTTTGGTAACCATTTCTCTGGTCTGTGTTTCTGAGTCTGGTTTTTTTTTTCTTTTTTTGTTTTTAGTTTCCACAAATAAGTGAAACTATATGGTATTTTTCTTTCTATGCCTGATTTGTTTTACTTAGCATAATACTGCCTAAATCCATCCATGTTGTCACAAGTGGCAAGATTTCATTCTTTTTATTGCTGTGTAATGATTTCAGAGTGTGTGTGTGTGTGTGTGTGTGTGTGTGTGTGTGTCCACACTCCTTTATCCACTCATCTACTGATGTACAGCTAAGGCCGCTTCCATATCTTGCTATTGCAAATAATGCAGCAGTGACTGTAGGGGTGCATGTATCTTTTTGAATTAGTGTTTTCATTTTCTTTGGATAAATACCCAGAGGTAGGTTTGCTGGGTAGTATGGTATCTTTTTAGTTTGTTTGAAGAATCTTCATGCTGTTTTCCACTGTGGCTGTACCAGTTTGCAATCCTGCCAACAGTGCACAAGGGCTTCCTTTTCTCCACACCCTCTCCAACACATTATTTGTTGAGTTTTGATAATAGCCGTTGTGACTGGTGTGAGGTGGTATCTCATTGTGGTTTTGATTTGTATTTGCTTGATGATGAGTGTTGAGCATCGTTTCATGTATCTGTTGGCCATCTGTTTGTCTTTTCCAGAGAAATGTCTTTTCATGTCCTTTCCCCATTTTTTTGATCAGGTTTTTTTGTTACTGAGTTTTATGAATTTCTTGTGTATTTTGGATAGCAATCCCTTATTGGATATATTGTTTGTGAATATATTTGCCAAGTCAGCAGGTTGCCTTTTGTTTTGTGGAAGGTTCCTTTTGCTGTGCAGAAACTTTTTAGTTTGATGTAGTCTCATTTGTTTATTTTTTTGTTCCTTTGTTCAATGGGACATGTCTAAAAAGATATTACTCATACTGATGTAAGATAGTTTACTTCCTATGTTTTCCTCTGGGAGTTTTATGATTTCAGGCCTTACATATAATAAGTCTTTAAAACCATTTTGAGTTTATTTTTGAATATGGTTTAAGAGAGTGGTCCAGTTTCATTTTTTTTTTTTTTGCAGTTATCTTTCCAGTTTTCCCAATACCACTTGTTGAAGAGACTGTTGTTACTCCGTGTATATTTTGCACCTCCTTTGTCACAGATAAATTGCCCATATAAGCGAGGGTTTGTTTGGGCTCTCTATTCTGTTCCATTGATCTGTGTGTCTGTTTTTATTCCAGAACCACAGGGTTTTGATTATTATAGCTTTGTACTATAGTTTGAGATTGAGGACAATGATACCTCCAACTTTGTTTTTCTTTCTCAAGGTTGCTTTGGCTATATTTGAGGTCATCTGTGGCTCCATATAAATTTTAGTATTCGTTCCAGTTCTGAGAAGAATGATATTGGCATTTTGATAGGAATTCTATTGATTCTGCATTGAAATTGCTTTGGGTAGTATGGTCAGTTTAATGATTTTAATTTTTTCTATCCATGAACATGGTATATTCTTTTTATTCATGTCCTTTTCAATTTCTTTAATGTCTTATAGTTTTTAGAGTAGTGGTCTTTCAACTCCTTGGTTAAGTTTATTCCTAGGTATTTTATTTTTTTTTTGATGTAATTTATAAATGATTGAATATTTGAATCCATATATAATAACTAAGAGGTAACCAACAATTTATAAGAATTTTTTCATATGATGCTCTGTGTTAAGATACACATATATATGTCTTTACACTTAGCATAATGTTTTCCAGCCCCATCTCTGCTGTCACAAGTGGTAAAACTTTCTTCTGTTTTTTTTTAGGGCCGAATAGTATTCCATTGTGTAAATGTCCCACAGTAGTTTTATCCACTCACCTCCTGATGGACACTTGGGATACTTCCATATCTTGGAAATTGTAAATAATGCTGCAGTGAACATAGGGGTGCTTATGTTCTTTTGAATTAGTATTTTGGGTTTCTTCAAATATATTCTCAGAAGTGGGTTTGCTGGGTCAAAAGACAGATCTATTTTTAATCTTTTTGCAATATTTCCATACTGCTTTGCACAGTGGCTGCACCAGTCTGCATTCCCACCAACAGTGAAAAGGTGTTCCCTTTTCTCCACATCCTCGCCAGCACTTGTTGTTTGTTGATTTATTGATGATAGCCATTCTGACAGGTGTGAGGTGATATCTCATTGTGGTTTTAAATTGCATATTTCTCTGATGAGTAGTGATGTTGAGCATCTTTTCATATGTCTATTGGACATTTGTATGTCCTCTTTGGAGAAGTGTCTATTCAGGTCTTTCGCCCTTTTAAAAATTGGATTGTTTGTTTAACAAGCAAAATAGAGGCAGACTCATGGAGAGCAGGATGACAGGTATTGGGATGGGGGAGATTAGGGGGTAGAGAGACTGAGCAAAAAGGAAAAAGGACTCATGGACATGGACAACAGTGTGGTGATTGCAGGGAGAGGGGAGTAAGGAGGTTAAATGGTAATGGAAAAATGCAATAAAAATTCTTTAAAAAATAAATGAAATACACATATTCATACATGTAACTGGTATGGTCACTTCACCAGCTTAACTTACAAATACAGTCACATCCCTCTCACCTCTAAAATCTTTTGGGATTCCAGAGCTGTGTTTTAGGAGAAAACCCATAGTTTTCTTGAGAACTACTGGAGCACAAATTGTTTAGAAACCTCAGGGGCTTACTGAGTTTGGTGGGTCTGTGTGTAGTTTGATTGAGTCAACAGTGGGCCTTGGCTTGAGCAGTCATTGCTTTCGTTTGATTGGTCCACATGCTTTCTCGCCCACCTTCCTTCCCTGGTCCTTTATTGGGTTCTTCTCTGGGTCACTGTTTCATGTGTCTGTGGGCCCTGCTGTAGTGAGGCAGCAAGCTATTGGCTCCTTCAGATGTGTACATAACTCGCATGGGGCTTTCTCCTCAGAATTTCAGGGTTACCTCTTTTGAGTTTTATTGGGCTCACATAACAGGTTGGGTCTCCAGGTTCTTCTTTGCCCTGCCACACACCATGCTGGGACAAGCCCGTTCCCCAGGCCTTAAGCCCTCACTGTGAGAGAATGGGTTCCCCCAGACTTGCCCTACCATCCTGAAGCCCTTGTGGTCCTTTCCTACCACCAGGTCATTTTCAGGACCATCCCAAATATTCTAACAACATTGAACCTCAAAAAGGGAGAATATAACGCTCACCTTCCTTTCTTCCTAGAAGACTCATAGACCCGTACTCAAAATTGTATACCTTCTCCACAAATGCTGGCTCTGCATTTCAAGGGACATAGGGGGGGCGAGACTGCCAGAAGGTTCTGCTATATATTCCCCCCAGGCAATAGGTGCCTGCTACCCTTATTTTTTAAATTTTATTTCTTTATTCTTAGAAAGAAGGGAAGGGAGGGAGAAATAGAGGGATGGAGAGAGAGAGAGAGAGACACGTGTATGCGAGAGAGAGAGACATCTGTAGGTTGCCATACGCACCCTAACTGGGGACGGAACCACAACCCAGATATGTGTCCTGACCAGAAATGGAGCTGGCAGCCTTTTGCTTTGAGGAATGACGTCCAACTGAGCCACATGGGTCAGGGCAACTACTCTTATTTTTGTGTAACTAAGTGACATCAGTCAAATGACTGTTCTCTGAAAAGAAAAATTTCATTCCAAGATGTCTTATGTTCATCTGTAGATGCAAGATATTTTGTAATAAATGCCATTTTAAAATTTCTTCTCAACACACAGGTACATGCTTACCTGCACAGTTAATGACCACAGGGAGTACAGGGAGCGTTAACCATGACCATCTCTGGAGGGCAGGACTTGGGCAGGGCGGGCCCAGCCCTTCCTCAATCGTGTGTGATTGGTTGGCACACAGCACTTGTCTGGGGACAGCCTTGGCATCTGCCACCTTTCCACTGTGCTCACCTTGGCCATGGATCTCTAAAACCAGTGCTGCCTCTAGTTCCTGAGCTCCAGCTCTGGGAGAAGGGCATAGTAAGATGATCTAGCTTCCATGGCTCCTACAAAGTCGACTGCCTGCAGATCCACAAGTACTAAATCATGGAAGAAGCAACTGGCTATACGAGCTGTGGGCAAGAATGCGCCCTCTACTGGAATGGTGAAGAAACATCATTTTTACAGGCCTGGTACCGTGGCATTCAGTAGAATTAGATTATCAGACGTCCACTACATGGCTGGTTGGCAAACTTCCTTCCCAGTGTCTGGTGTGAGAAATTGCTCAGGACTTCAAAACAGATCTGCACTCCTGGAGTGCAGCTGTTGGTGCTTTGCAGGAGGCAAGTGAGGCCTATCTGGTTGGCTGCTTTGAAGACACCAACCTGTGTGCTACCCAAGCCAAACGTTTAGCAATTATGCCAGAGACATTCTGCTAGCACGCTCCATATGTGGGGAATATGCTTAAGAATCCAGCATTATGGGAAACATTTCATTGTTTACAAACATTCTGTCCTTCCTGTTATTGGTAGTTTTGCATGTTAGATTTTTTTTCTGTGACATCAAAATTACCTAAGTGTATGACTCAACTGGAAAGTAGGGGACAGAAATCAGGTGTTGGCAGTTTTCCCATTTTCATTTGTGTGTGAATTTTTAATGTAAATGCCAGGATATAAAGAATTAATGCAAGTCAAAATGTCCTAGTGAATAAGGTTCAGCAATTTAATTTTATAACAATTATAAATCTCTTAATTTCATTTGGATTTTTAAAAAACAAGTAAATTTCTTACTGATGGCAACTAAAAACAAAACAAAGCAAAAAAACCCGCCAAAACTTCTGGATAATAAGATGGCAAGGCATGAGTTTATTTTTTTTATTTACCTCAATAAATACATGCTTCAGTAATATTTTTATTTTTATTTATTGTATTTTTAATTTTTTATTGATGTTCAAACACAGTTGTCTCCATTTTCCCACCACCACTTTCCCCCATCGATACATGGTATTTGAATCGTAAAATGTTAAGAGTTATTAAAATAAAGAAACATAAATCAAAATAAATATAAACCAAATGCCTTTAGAGTAAAAGGTATCAACCACATATACCAAATCTGGAATATTTTTGAAAATAAAAGATGACATTGCCTATAGTTCTCATCTTATCTTCCTTTTCACTACAAACTCAATTTCAGGTAAGTTTATAAAAATGCCGAAGTACCTGTACTGCTTGTTTCCTTGCTGAAATGCCATATGCACAATTTAGTGACATTTGCTGGGACTCTGCATATCCATTTTAATTATATTTTACCCTCCAGTTTGGAGTGCGTTATTTTTTTAGAAAGCATATAAATGGAGAAGCAATTTCAGAACTTTTATTGCAGAAAGAGAACTAGTTGTGGCCTCCGCTTGTGTTTACATATCATTTTATTTTCAATCTAAAATTTGTCTAAGGTAGCACATCTCCTGCCATCTTTTCAGGAAGACTAGCCAAATCTTTCAGGCAATCCCTTTCACATGTTGTTATTTAGAAATGCAATTTTTGGTTGTTGATTTTTAGCTCCAAACCTATCCTCCAAACAATCATCCTGGAGTGACGCTACTGTTCACGTGCGAAGTGGAAGAGAGGGGCACCTTTCTTCCGTTTATTGGTCGAACTGTCGACTGTCGGTCGCAGTGCCCTGTAAACGGTTTATTGGTTGAACTGGCGATTGTCGGTCGCAGTGCCCTGCGTGCTAACTGACGTCCACACATTTGAGACAGACAACACACGCAGAATGTGCTCTGGACTCCGGAGTCCCCTAAATCGCTCTGTGCAGCGGTGGGAGAGCGGCTCCTTCACTCCTCTGCCTTCGGTGGAACCGGGGCTGGGCAGTGGGGTCGCAAGGCCTCGCACTCCCCGCGCAGCTGGAGGGGTGAGAGAGATGATTTCCTCAGCAAGCAGATTCCAAGCTGGAAGAGAGTTGCTTTTACAAATTTTATAATACAAACTGATATTTTTTTTTGTATTTTCCATGTGCTTATTCTGCAAATGTTCAGCCTGTTTCTGTCTGCAAGGCTTAATTTTTCTCATTTGGCTATGGTTTGCATGTGACACTGATTTGAATAAGTTCAAGGGAAGGTGTTAAGGGTTTTTTTTTTGGGGGGGGAGCAGTGGGAGTGCTCAGTCATAGGAACTTCATTATCCTTGATAAGCTCTTCGCAGTCAAATGTTACAGAATTCAGTGGGCGAGAGATGTTTTCCGTCATGTCATCTGTACTAGATTATTTCGTGATTCAGTGAGTCATAGAATCAGGGATTGTTTTAGTTGGCTGGGGACTGCAGTGGGGCGGGGGTGGGTGTTGCACAAGTTGAACAGTGTATGGGACTCAGCCTGGGAGTTTCTCTCAAAGCCACACAACGAACTTCCTCTTCCCGACTGCTCCCAACTTCCCCAGTCAAGGCAGGTGATAGTCCCCTAGAGATGGGAATGTTTACTTAGAAAAAATTCTTAGGAGATTTTAATGGGATCCTCTGGTTGAGAATGATAAATCGTATCTTCATGTGAAAGAAGAAAAGAAATTCCAGAGAGGTAAAATATCCATCCATCAGCGCCTAATTTTCAGACCATTTCTCTTTTTATTGAGGGTATGAGACAGGCAAATATGCCGTCATGCGCCACTTCACAGGAAACTGCTGAGCAATGCGTTGTTCGGTGATTCTGTCGTTGTGTGAACCGCAGAGAGAGCGCACTCACACAAACCTACATGGTGCAGCCCAGCACTGTAACTAGATGTGCTAAGCATGTGTGTTTACGCCAGCATCAGCACAAACACGTGACTCATGCCTTGTGGTACAACAGGTAACAGGAAGTTTTCAGTTCCGTTAGAATCCCTTGGGACCGCTGTCACCTGTGCAGTCTGGTGTTCACCGGAACATGATTATGATGTACGGCTGTACTTGGTTTGCAACCTCAGGCATTCTCCAGGTGAAATCTGACCTTGGCCCCATACATGGAATGGCGAGGAGACATGAAGACAGAGAGGTGGACCACTCCTGATGAGTAGGTGACAATTTTAATAAGCAAGGGTGCTCACTAGGCTTGTCTTGCGTGGTCACCAAGACAAAGATATCCACCCTGCCTACCAGAATCTTAAGAGTTTATATAAAAGCTTTCATGTGGTCCAGACAGTCTCGAAGACACGCTGCTCTCTCAAGGCTGCATCTTTGAAGTGGCTTCTAGTGCGGGAACAGGGGACAGACCAGACTTTCCAAGGACGGGGCACGGGGTAAGGAGGCTCCATTTGTCCCGTCCAGCTCACGGGTCAACCAGTGGTCACGTTCTCTTGATGCTCCTCTTTAACAGTATATGTCGCAGGAAATCTCTTCCAGGTATTATTCTGCGGCATTGGTATAACAGTCCAGGTGTTAATGTCATGATTCTTTCCTGATTTGCGAGTGGGTGTTAGGGCAAGCTGTAGCTCTTCCCGAGGGAAACAGGTCTCAGGCTGAATTACTTAGAAGGAACTGTTCATTTGTTTTTCATCCTGTTAGGCACCAGCCTCTAGTCTTGGTAGCAAGAGTCCGCTCAGTCGCTGTGTCTTGCTGTATGTGTCCCTAGATGGGGGGTTTAAATTAGATTCGAGCACTGAAAACTAATGGTCCTCTTAAATTCACATTCGCATTGACAAAATGGGTTTATGTTTTATAGCAGTATTAATTTGAATTTGAAGCCAACTGTGTTTCAAAACTACATCTGTCCAAGTTAAGTAAATTCAATCACTCTGTGTCAATGCAATACTGTTAACATTGAATTCAAGAGAGAGTTACATACATTGAAAAGCGACTCTAAATTTATCCTTATACACAAAATGTTTTTCAAGTTTTCTTGAAGGTTTCAGAGCCAATTTGCATAACACTGTCAATTACAATGAAAATTCTTCTGCATATTGATTCGTGTGAGAAAAACTTGTAAAATTTTATATGTATTACAAAAAATTTCAATTATAATATGAATTTTTGTATCTGTCTAGCTTAGTCACAAATAAGCTTTTCCTTGGTGCTTCAGATTTAGCTCATTCATATGCAATTTGATATCTAAGAGACATCATAAATCACATTGCTCTGTTGTCTTTGAATATTGCGTATTTGGCGAGGGTTCAGTATGTTTCAGGAAAATCTTGAATAGAAGTTAACAGGACAATACATTTTTGAAAAGCATTTCCATGCCTCAAACAAACCGTATTAACCAAGAGTACACGATCTTTTCATCTATTGCCTATTGTTTGTTTTAATTGTTCTATTAACTAACAATGATTAATCATTCATACATAATTACTGAATGATTTTAACAATTGCAGCTGCGATACTCTTTGCACATACAGTCTGTTTCAGAGAGCCGAGCACAAATATATTTAATATGTATCATATAATAGAATGAGGTGATGGGAAGGAAAATGTCAGTCTCTTGTTTTAAAATTTTAATATAGAGTTTTGACCTAACGGGAGTACCATCTGTCATGATAGAAATGATTTTTTTTTCATACCTAGCTGAGATTCTCCTTTGACATAGATATAAAAGGTTAAAAAACATCTATTCTATGACTTTGAATTTTAAACCGTAAATTGACAACATTTCTTCCTTCATGCATTGGAAGTCCTTCAAGACAAAAATACTCTTGGGGAACTCATAAAGGAACAAGGCTTTAAATATCAACCATATGCTGCTGACTCCCACGAATATGTTTAGCCCCAACCTCTTTCTTGAATCCTGGTCTTGCATATCCAATGTCTACATAACATTTCCAAATTCTTATGTCTCCTGCCAAACTGTTTTTGTCAGTCTTCAATAAACGACAACTCCGGGCCAAAAATTTGGGAGTTATTTTTGACTTCTTTCTTTTCTTTACACCCCACGTTCAAATTCACCAGCAAATCCTGTGTCCTAAAAATGACCACTTCTCCCCAACTCTGTTGTCACCACGCTCATCCCATAGGACCTCTTGCAAAACCTCCTAGGTAGTGCGCTTCTTGCTGTTTGGAAATTTTGTCATCTCTTTCGAAACACCGGTAAGTCAGCTCGTTCTGTGCTCGCCTCCCACATCTCTCCAGAGGTTTCCCATCCCATTAGACTAAGGTCCAAAAGTCTCTCCCATGAGCTACGTAACTTTGTGCCATCTACCTCTGTGTCTTCAACCTCTACCTTCCTCTTCCTTGCTCTGTCCCCAGGGGCTTCCATGCCATTTTTCAAATAGGCCAAGTGTCCTCATGCTGCCGGGGTTTTGAACTCACTAGTCCTTCTGTCTGGCACTCTCTTTCCCTGATAGCCAGTAACTGGTTCCCTCACCTCATTCATGACTTTGCTCAAAATCCTTCCTCGAATTCTTACCTAGTGGATTACTCTGTCCTTTTACCTTGCTCTGTGTTTCTGTATAGTACCTATCATGTTATACATTTATTTGTATTTTGGGGGGTGTTTCTGTCTGTCTCTCCCCCTAGAGTATGAATATCAGCAGAGCAGGTGTTGGGGGAAAGCTCCAAAAGTCTAAAATCAGGACTCCCCCCCCACAGATTTTAATGCAGCAAGAGGGTTCCAACTTAATAAAAACTTTAATATATAGTGCCTTTTCTCATATTTCTTATTGTTGCTCAAGTACAGTTGTCTCCATTTTCTTCCCACCACTCTCCCGCGCCCCAGCCATCCCCACTCCCACTCTGGATCCTACCCCCCTGTGAGGATTGATGCGGAAGAACGGACACGTAGCCTTATTCACATTTGTAGGAGCTTTAATAGCAGAAACTCACACACACAGGCAAACAGCTGTGCTCCCAGCGGTGGCCAGCCAGGAAGAAATCCGCACCTCTCCCTGGGCAGGGTCTCTTTTATAGGAAGTTAAGCAATATGGTGGGCAGTCACGTAGGCCACCGGGAAGAACAAGGCATCTCTAAGCTAACATCACATCAGGCGGTCATCACACTCTGTACATTCACTAGCCTCCTTCCTGGGGGCGTGACATTTGTCTCCGGGCAGTTTTCTGGGTCGTCAGCCAAGCCTGAGATGACAGAGTTCAGCAGTCACAGAAGCAGAAACAGAGTTCGCCATTTCCCAGAACCCTTTACCGCTGGAGCCATGTCGCGTCTTTGACTTACGCTACAGCAGGGTATTAGTCCAGTTGCTACGCCTCTGTCCCCAGTGCCTAGACCAGCATCGAGCAGGGGAGATGCTCAGTGGCAGGTGGTTGAATTTATAAACGGTTTAGGCTTCTGACTGAAACTCCATTCATAGATTGAAGTCTTGGAATATCTGTTTCCTGGATGTCTCTGTTTTCTGAAAATAACTGATTTGCCTGTGGTATGATGGCTAAAATGCGTGAGAAAGAAATTATGCTATGAAAATAAGCAGCTGTTATTTAGATTTTATGCTGCAGGCATTTCGTGGTGCATCACAACCATGCAATGTCTCTTACATTGGAGAATGGTTCAGTTGCTAGAAAGGCCAGAGTTTTCTATTGCTTTTTAGCTCAGCCTTACTTTGTCCACAACAAGCTCTTTATTTATCTGTAGAAAACCTCAGGTTTCTAGACAGTGCAGGGACTAGCATTCTCATCCCTGCACTGGTACAAATTTTATAATCACTAACTTCAGTATGTAAAAATATAACTTTATTCTCTCTAAATTTTTATTCA
>PVKM010030972.1:0-17020 GCA_004027735.1 Carollia perspicillata | reverse complement strand
CCAATGAGGCAAATATATATATATATAATATTTATTTATACGTGCATGTAGAATGTCACACACAAATTTGAAAAAAATAGTTTTCTTTTTTAAATTTTATTTTAATTGTTGTTCAAGTATCTGTCTTTTACTCCCATCCCAGCCCACCCATTCAGCTCTCCTCACCTCCCTCCCATTTTCACTCCCCCTAGCTTTTGTCCTTTATACTTGTTCCTGTAAATCCTACCCCTTTTCGCCTGAAATTCCCTGAAATTCCCTCCCTTCTCCCCTCTAGTCACTGTCAGCCTGTTCTCTATTTCAGTATCTTTGGTTATATTTTGCTTCTTTGTTTATTTTGTTGTTTAGGTTCCTGTTAAAGGTGAGATCATATGGTATTTGTCTCAGCATAATGCTTTCCAGTTGCATCCATGCTGTTGCAAAGGGCAGGAGCTCCTTCTTTCTTCCTGCTGCATAGAATTCCATTATGTAAATGTACCAGAGTTTTCTGATCCATTCATTTACTGATGGGCACTTAGGTTGCTTCTAGCACTTGGCTATTGTAAATTGTGCTGCTATGAACATTGGGGTGCGTAGGTTCTTTTGGATTGGTGTTTCAGGGTTCTTAGGATATAATCCAAGCAGTGGAATTGCTGGGTCAAAAGGCAGATCCATTTTTAGTGTTCTCAGAAAATTCCATACTATTTTCCATAGTGGTTGTACCAGTCCGCAATCCCACCAACAGTGCACTAGGGTTCCCTTTTCTCCACATCCTCTCCAACACTTGTTGTTTGTTGCTTTGTTTATGATGGCCATTCTGACCAGTATGAAGTGGTGTCTCATTGTGGTTTTAATTTGCATTTCTCTGATGTCTAGCGATATTGAACATCTTTTCATGTGTCTCTGGATCCTCTGTATGTCCTCCTTGGAGAAGTGTCTGTTCAAGTCCTTTGCCCATTTTTTAATTGGATTGCTTGTCTTCTTGGAGTGGATTCATGTGACTTCATTATATATTTTGGAGATTAAACCCTTCTCTGAGGTATCATTGGCAAATATGTTTTCCCATATAGTTGTTTCTCTTTTTATTTTATTGCCGTTTTCTTTAGCTGTGCAGAAGCTTTTTATTTTGATGAGATCCCATTTGTTTATTCTTTCCTTTATATCCCTTGCTCTGGGGGACATATCAGTAAAAATGTTGCTGCATGAAATATCTGAGATTTTCCTACCTATGTTCTTTTCTAGGACTTTAATGGTGTCGCAGTTTATATTTAAATCTTTTATCCATCTTGATTCTTTTTGTGTGTATGGTGAAAGTTGGTGCACAAGTTTCATTTTTTTGCATATTGCTGTCCAGTTCTCCCAATGCCATTTGTTAAAGAGGCTATTTTTACTCCATTTTATGTTACTGCTCCTTTTGTTGAATATTAATTGATTATAGAGACTTGGGTTTATTTCTGGGCTCTCTGTTCTGTTCCATTGGTCCATGTGCCTGTTTTTATGCCAGTACCAGGCTGTTTTGATTACAGTGGCCTTGTAATACAGTTTGGTATCAGGTACTGTGCTCCCTCCTACTTTGCTCTTCTTTTTCAAAAGTGCAGCAGCTATTTGGGGTCGTTTATGGTTCCATATAAATTTTTGAAGTGTTCTTTGTCTGTGAAATATGCCATTGGTACTTTAATAGATATTGCATTGAATCTGTAAATTGCTTTGGGTAGTATGGACATTTTGATGATGTCCAATCCATTCTTCCAATCCATGAACATGGTATATGTTTCCATTTGTTTGTGTCTTCCTTGATTTCCATCTTCAGTGTTGTGTAGTTTTCTGAATACAGATCTTTTACTTCTTTGGTTAGGTTTAATACCTATTCCTAGGTATTTTATTTTTCTTTTTGCTCTATCAAATGGGATTTTTTTCTTGATTTCTGCTTCTGCCATTTCACTGTTGGTACCAAAAATGTCTTTGATTTCTGGATATTGACTTTGTATCCCGCTGTTCTGCCAAATTCATTTATTAGGTCGAGCAGTTTTTGGGTGGAGTCTATAGGATTTTCCATGTACACTACTATCATGTCGTCTGCAAACAGTGACAGTTTTGTTTCCTCCTTTCCGATTTGGATGCCTTTTATTTCCTTTTCTTGTCTGATCACTGTGGCTAAAACTTCCAATACTATATTGAATAGAAATGGTGAAAGTGGACAACCTTGTCTTGTTCCTGATCTTAGTGGAAAAGATTTCAGTTTCTGTCCATTGAGTATGATGATGGCTGTAGGTATCTCATATATGACCTTTATTATGTTGAGGAATGCTCCCTCTACTCCCACTTTGCTGAGTACCTTTATCATAAATGGGTGCTGTACCTTGTCAAATGCTTTTTCTGCATCTATTGATATGATCATGTGATTTTTGTATTTGCTTTTGTGTATGTGATGTATTACATTTACTGATTTGCGAATGTTGAACCATCCTTGCATCCCTGGGATGAATCCCACTTGCATCCCACTTGGTCATGGTGTATGATCTTTTTAATGTATTGTTGGATACAGTTTGCCAATATTTTGCTGAGGACTTTAGTGTCTATGTTCATCAGCAATATTGACCCGAAGTGTTCTTTCTTTGTTGTGTCTTTATCTGGTTTTGGGATTAGGATGATGCTGGCTTCATAAAAAAAGTTTGGGAGTCTTCCATCATTTTGGATTTTTTGGAATAGTCTGTGAAGGATAGGGGTTAGCTCTTCCTAAATGTTTTGTATAATTCTGCGAAACCATCTGGTCCAGGGCTTTTGTGTGTCGGGAGTTTTTTGATTACTGCTTCAATTTCATCTGCTGTTATTGCTCTGTTCGGGCTTTCTGCTTCTTCTTCACTGAGTTTTGGAAGATTATATTTTTGTAGAAATTTTTCCATTTCACCTAGGTTTTCAAATTTCTTGGCACACAGTGCTTCATAGTAATTTCTTAAAATCTTTTGTATTTCTGTGGTATCAGTTGTAATCTCTCCTCTTTCGTTTCTGATTGTGTTTATTTGGGTCTTCTCTCTTTTTTTCTTGAGTCTGCTCAAAGGCTTGTTGATTTTGTTTATCTTTTCAAAGAACCAGCTCCTTGATTCATTGATCCTAAGAATTGTGCTTTTAGTCTCTATGTCATTTAATTCTGCTCTGATCTTGGTTATTTCTTTTCTTATACTTGCTCTGGGCTGTCTTTGTTGTTGTTCCTTGAGTTCTTGTAGATGCAGGGTTAGGGTGTTTGAAATGTTTCTATCTTTTTTAGGTAGGCCTATATCACTATGAACTTCCCTGTCAGGACTGCCTTCACTGTGACCCATAAGTTTTGGGTTGTTGTGAGTTCATTTTCACTTGTTTCCAGAAACTTTTTGATTTCTTCCCTAAAAACAAATGAGTTAGTTTTGACTCAGTTGCTTTTTAGCTTCCCAAAGCACATGAAGCCAAAGTGCTAAAACTGTTGTGATTAAAAAATAAAATAAAAATACAGGACTTCTACATTTGTTTAATAGACAACAAACATACACCTACACAAAACAACAAATTAAACAACTTTAGTAGAGGATGCAAAGAGGTGTGAGTTTATCAATGTTCCACTAAAAACAATAAAAGTAATTGGAAACAAATGCAGAGATGTGCTTACACCCAGCTCCACTGAAATTGGTTAGTCTGTGAGACCCTAACCAGAGAACCAGTTGTGGGTACATGTGTTTACTTTATGTTCACATGAAGAAGCAACTGGAGCAGGGTTAGCAAACTTCCTACAAAAGGTTAGATGGTAAATGGTTTTTCAGGGCATGAATTTTCTGTCCCTACTCCTCAATTCTGTCATTACAGCATGAAAGCAGTCACCAAGAACAGCACATAAATGAATGAGTGTGATGAATTTCAACAATACTTTCTACAAACAAGTGCTAGCCAGGATATGGCCTATGAGCTATAAACTACTAGACTAGACAACAAAAAGCTTACTGGGAGGAAATGTCTATTTCAACTTCCTCTTCACAGTTTCAGCGAAGGATGAGGAAAAGGCTACAAAATCTGTCTCATATTCATTTTTCAGTCACCCCTGAGGAACTCCTGGATTCTCAATACCTCGTATGTTCTAGTATTTTCCAGAAGTTACATACAGTTCTACATAGCTGCTACTAATTAACACAATAACTATTTGCTGCGTGCTGTTTGTATTCTTTGTGTTTTTCTTGACTCCTTCACTAGATTTTAACAGTCTCAAGGGCAAGATTTCTATTTGTATCTTCCCTCAGAATTTAGGTTAGTGTTCAGCAAAAGATACTGGTGACAACAAATCCTTCCTTTCTCTCAAAAGGTAGGTAAAATATGGCTACATGGAAAAAAAGAATAAAACATCCCAATTTTTAAAAATTTTTATTGTATTTTTCCATTACCATACACCCCCTTATACCTCCCACCCACCTGCAACCACCACACTGTTCTCCATGCCCAGGAGTCCTTTATCCTTTTTGTTCGATCCCACCACCCCTAACCTCCCTGCCTATTAGCTGTCATCAGACCTCTATCTATGAGTCTACCTGCATTTTGCTTATTAGTTCAGTTTGTTCATTAGATTCCATATCTAAGTGAAATCATATGGTATTTGTCTTTCTCTGACTGGCTTATTTCACTTAGCATAATGTTCTGCAGATTCATCCATGTTGTCACAATGGGTAAAATTTTCTTCTTTTTTATGGCTGAGTAGTATTCCATTGTGTAAATGACCCATAGTTGTTTCATCCACCCATCTACTGATGTACAGTTGGCAAGATTCCACATCTTGGTGACTGTAGGTAATGCTACAATGAACATACGTGTGCTTATGTTCTTTTGAATTAGCATTTTGGGTTTCTTTGGATATATTCCCAGAAGTGGAATCCTGGAGTCAAAAGGCAGATCCAGTTTTAATTTTTGGGATATCTCCATACTGCTTTCCATAGTGGTTGCACCAGTCGGCATTCCCACCAACAGTGTAAAAGGATTCCCTTCTCTCCACATTTTCATCAACACTTGTTGTTTGTTGATTTAACAATGATAGCCATTCTGACAGGTGTGAGGTGGTATCTCATTGTGGTGTTAATTTGCATTTCTCTGATAATTAATGATGTTGAACATCTTTTCATATATCTATTGGCCATCTTTATGTCCTATTTGGAGAAGTGTCTATTCGGGTCCTTTGCCCATTTTTTAATTGGATTGTTTGGTTTCTTCTTTTGAGTCAGAAGAAATAAAAGGCATCCAAATTGAAAAGGAAGAAGTAAAAATGTCTTTAGTTTTAGATGACATGATACTGTACATAGAGAACCCCAAAAATTCCACCAAGAAACTACTAAGACTCACAAATGATTTCAGCGAAGTACCACGATACAAAATTAACATCCAGAAATCAACTGCATTTTTATATGCCAATAATAAACTAATAGAAAAGAAAATTAAGGTAACAATCCCATTCACAATTACATCAAAAGAATAAACTATCTATGAATAAATATAACCAAAGATGTAAAAGACTTATACTCGAAAATTATAAGACAGTGAAGAAAGAAATTGAAGAAGATACAAATAAGCGGAAGCACTCACCTTGTTCATGAATAAGACAAATTAACATCATTAAAATGTCTATGCTACCCAGAGTAATCTATAGATTCAATGCAATTTCTATCAAGATTCCAATGTTGTATTTCACAGAACTAAAAGAAATATTTCAAATATATATATGGAACCACAAAAGGTCCCACATAGCAATAGCAACCTTCAAAAAGAAAAACAAAGTTGGAGGAATCATACTACCTAATATGAAACAGTACTATTAGGCCATAGTGATCAAAACAACATGGTACTGGCATATAAAACAGACACATACATCAACAGAACAGAATAGAGAGCCCAGAAATAAACCCATGCCTTAGTAGTGAATTAATATTTGACAGAAGAAACAAGCACATACAAGGAGCTACAGAGTATTTATTCAATAAATGGGGTTGGGAAAATTGGACAAATACCTGCAAAGAAATGAAAATACACCACCTTTTACACCACACACAAGAATAAGTTCAAAATGGATTAAAGACTTGAATATTAGACCCAAAATCATAAAAATCCTAGAAGAAAACATAGGCAGTAAAATATTGCACTTTACTTGTAGCAATATTTTATACAATATATCTCCCTAGGCAAGGAAAACAAAAGAAAAAAAATAGGACTGTATCAAACTATAAAATTTTTTCACAGCAAAAGAGACCATCAACAAAATAAAAAGACAACCCACAGAACAGGAGAATATATTTGCCAATACATCTGATAAAGAGTTAATACCCAAAATTTATAAAGAACTTATACTCCCATTTTTTATAGTTACCCCAGTGCAACTGTGGCAGGAGGACATTCTCCAGCTCTACCCTACAAAGGCCAGGTGTATAACAGACAGTCCACCAGAACTTCCTGAAGGCTAGGTCTGACCTTATCCAATAGTGTCCCCAGCAACTGCACATGGAAACATCTATTAAATTCAACAATATATGGAGTCTGATGAGTTAATCTAATTGCTTATACTTGAACAGAACTGTGGAATTTGGAAATAGGAAATGCTCTTTCATATCATTCAGTTTACCTCAGAGTCCCATATAAGCAGAAATTATGGCTCAGATATCACCACAAGTTATTCAGAGCTGCACCTAGAACAGATTATAAAACTGAGCTAAATATGATGCTCTTTTAAACATAATATAAGAAATCCCTGCTGTTTTAAGGAATCCTATAATGAATCTTCCCTCACAAATAAAAACTTGTGTGTTAGTGAAAGGTTTTGTTCCCTAACTGAGCAGTTCCTTGAACCTGGGTTCTGATAGACTCACTCTGCCTCATGGAAGGTGCACTAGTAACTACTCACAGTGTTTATACAGGAGACTGCGACAGTCTGCAATGATGCAACAGAGACAATATCAAGTTATGGCTTCGGATTCAGCAGCAACAAATATAAAATGCCATGACTCTGGGGACAGCCCCAATCTAAGAGCACATTACATCACCCTGTGTCTCAGCAGCATTTCACAGACCTCAATCTTAGTTTCTCTATAGACTGTTCCCATGAAGCCTTAGAGTGAGATGAACACAGACAGCAATTTTCAGAGGACTCTAAATCCCCAAAGAGGAGAGTCTTCTCTACAGCCATCTCTACCGCCTGCTGCTAGAACCTGGTTTCTCAGGGAGAACAAAACCTACCTGGAGCCACTCACTAGCTTAGTGTGAAAACCTTGGTACCATACTGTAGTGAGAAAAGGTAGAAGGCAACAATAACTATGAAGGAGACACTGCCTACATCTAAAAACAAGGTAAGGACTGATGTCACAGAAAATGGTCAGTTCCATGTACCATCCATGCTATTCCTCTCGGCCACTCTGGCAAAGCAGGAAATAGAAAAAGCATCACCTTTATAGTTTTTATTATTGTGAATAATAAAACTTGCCTTACAGAGGTGATGCAAACACAAAATTACATAGGGTCTATACATGCCTTACACAGAGAAGGTATTCAATCGCGTTATTAAACTGAGCCTCACCATACCAGGAATCATTAGACAGTCAACACAGTCAACTCAAGTAAATAAAGACAAAGTGAAAACTAGTTTTCAGTGTGTTCATATGGGGCTCACTGATGACAGTGTTTAATTCCAGCCTAGATTCTGTATGACATGTAACATAGTTCCGCATGTTCACCCTTTGCCTTTTCCTCTCTCTGCCCACTGTCATATGAATAGAGACCACAAGCCACATCTCTGTACCCAGGACTGTAAGATCCTATAGGGCAATATTTTTCAAACTTTGGGATGTGTCCCATTAGTGAGCTATTTAATTAATGTAGTGATTTTTTTATAGAGAGGGAAAGAGAATACATCTCAGGAAATAAGGCTGAATACTGACTGCCTGAAGAAACCTCTATCCAGTGATATATGTTTGGGTACTCTTATGTGTGTAGCAGGTCACCATGTAACATTTAGTTTTTAATATGAGTCATGCTCAGGATGTAAAATTCACTTCTTAATGAGAAATACTGTGCTATGAACACAGATAATCAACATAGCCCCCTATGTGAAAACCCCTTGCAATCAGAAATTTAATTATTTGCTGAGTATTCAAAATGTCCATGGACAATTCCATACTAATGGAGACACACTAGTAGCAACAAGGGATCAAAAATTCCCCAGAAGCCCCCACAGTTCCAACTCTGAGCCTTGCTCTTGGCCAGCTGACATGGCTGGGCAGCAGAGCAGGCTAAAAGGAACAATCTTCACAATTACCCCTGATGTGAAGATAAGGTAGAAGACACAGAAGTGGTCTAACTACATAAGCACACTCAGTTTTTACTAGAAGACTGTCATCATAGAAAGACATCCAAGGAAAGGATTTTCATCTACAGAATATAAAGTTCATTATCGATATTTACTAAGAAAAAATTGGAGGCTTTATCAAATGTCTGGGAGCACAGATGTAGATCTGTAAGACGCAAATCTGATTAGATTGGTTCTCTGCTTAACATTCTTCAATGGCTCTCCACTGCCTTCAGGATGTAGTTCAAACTCGGAAGCATCTCTGACCTTTCAGGGTCCAGCAGCTGCCTCCCTTCCCATTCTCACCTACCTCCATCTCTAGTGTGAAGCCCATACTCCAGCCATCCTGATCATCTCCAAAGGTGCCACTGCCAGCCCTGAGCCTACAGTACCCCTGCAAGCAATATCTTCACCAGGACCTGGGCTTCAGGTGACTGAGGGCTCCTTTCACACGCAGCCCTCCTTAAAGCACCTGTAACACCAGCATATTTTTCATTTTTCTATGTTCACTAGCCTGGGTAGGTCCTTGACGGCAAGAAGTGCATATTGTTCCTGTATTATAGCACAAAATGCAAGGCTCAAGAGGTAAGAGGTGTTCTATAAACACTTAACTAAATAGCAGAAGACAAAACCTACCCTTAGAAGGGAAATGAACAGCCCTTATCTTCAGTTCACACGTGCCCTGCCTATGTGAGCTTGCCTTCAGCATCTGGTTAAAGTACATTGTCCTACTGACAGTTGGGGCACTCCCAATGCCCAGCTCATTGCTGGACAGACACGTGTACACAGACTGACGTTCCCCTAGCAAAAAAAATTAGAGCCTATAAATTTTCCTCTCTCACCACTGATGCTTCATAACACATGGTCAGAAAGTCATAACACCAACCAGCAGGATGAACAGAAAAGAGAACAGACATCTCCTAAAGAGAACAGACAGCTCAGAGGACTTGACCTGAGAGAACTGTTAAAACAGGTAAACACATCTTTGTGATATATAAAGATTGTATAGTGAAGATGGCAGCATAGGTAAACATGGCTCACTTCCTCACACAACCATATCAAAATTACAACTAAATTACAGAACAACTAACACTCGGAACCATCAGAAATCAAGTTGAATGCACGTCTGACAACTATGGAATTAAAAAAAAAAAACATCTATCCAGACTGGTAGGCGGGGCATAGATGAAGAACAGGCTGGTCCCATACCCAGGGGTAATGGATAAAAATATGGGAGGGATATCTTAGGACTGAGGAGTCCCGAGCACATATCATGTTCCATACTCTAGGGTTCCAATGACAGGAAGATATGTCCCCCAAACTTCTGGCTGCAAAAACCAGAGAGGACTAAGTTGCTGGAAGAAACTTCTGGAGTCCCAAGCAGTTCCCCTTAAAGAACCCACATGTGGACTTACTCAGACTCACTCCATCTGAGCTCCAGCATTGGGATAGCAATTTGAAAGGCACCAGTGACATACCGGGAGGAAATGAAGTGTCTGGCATCAAGGTGACAGCTGGAGGACAGCTTTCTCCCAAAAGAAAAGGTGGGCAGAGACCACTGTCCCTTTTCTGAACTGTCCCTCCACAAAGCCACAGAGCTTGCAGAGGGGGTATCATATATCAGACTCCATCAACCTGGCTAACACTGTTTGCCCAACCCTGGAGATACCCTGAGACTCCATCCCACCCAATTTACAGGCCCAACAAGCTGTTAACAAAGACCTTACCATATAAATGGCTGGTCATGATTCATGCTTCACAACTGCCTAAAACCTATCAAACAAGCAAAGGCCAGACACAGTGAGCCCCCAGACTCCATACTTCTTGCTAAGTGGCCCCAGGCCCAGTGCTAGCAGCAGCTAGCCTAAATTCACAGCTTGGCATCCCCTGGGAATCTCCAAGCCCAGCACAAGTAGCAGCCATCTCAGATTGCTTTATAGCCCAGGCAGGGTGGCCCTGGGCAAAACACAGGTGGAGGCTGACTTTGGCTTGCACCACCAGGGAAACTGCAGAGCAAGCACACCCAGTGGACAGCTACAGACCATGACAGAGTACCACCATCCTACCCTTGCACAGCTGATCCTCCACAGAGGGCAGAGGTTGGTGACCAGTGACCACAGCCAGTCCTTACAGCTAACCAGGCCTAGGTAAATCCGTCCCACTGACCTGCCAACAGCAATCAAGGCTCAACTACAAGAAGAGGGCATACAAAGGGTGCACCTCAAGTACCCAGTTTGGGTGATAACAGAGGCTATGCCACCAGACCCAACACGGCACCTACTACATTAAGCCATGCTAACAAGACAGGAACTCACAGCAGCTATACCTAATACACAGAAATAAACAGAAGGAGGCTGCCAAAATGAGGAGGCACGGAAACATGGTCCAAATGAAAGAACAGATCAAAACCCCAGAAAAAGAACTAAATAAAAGGGGATAAGAAATTTATCAGATGCAGAGTTCAAAACACTGGTTATAAGGACATTCAAGGGAATTAATGAGGACCTCAACAACATAAAAAAGATCCAGTCAGAAATGAAGAATTCACTACTTGAAATGAAGAACAATTTATAGGGAAACAACAGTAAAGTAAAACCCATGAATCAAATCAATAATTAAGAACATAAGAAGCAAAAAACAACCAATCTAAACAAGAAGAAGAAAAAAGTATTCAAAAACATAAGAATAGTGTAAGGAGCCTCTGGGACAACTTCAAGCTATCCAAAATGTGCATCATAGGGTGTCAGAAGGAGAAGAGAAAGATCAAGACATTGGAAATCTATTTGAAAAAAATAATGAAAGAAAACTTCCCTAATATGGTGAAAGAAATAGACATGCAAGTCCAGGAAGCACAGAGTCCCAAACAAGAAGGATACAAAGTCGCCCACTTCAAGACACATCATAATTAAAATGCCAAAGGTTAAAGACAAAGAGAGAATCTTAAAAGCATCAAGAGAAAAACAATTAGTTACCTATGGGGGAGTTCCCATAAGATTGTCAGTTGATTTCTCAAAAGGAACTTTTTAGGCTAGAAGGGATTGGCAAGAAACATTAAAAGTCATGAAAGCAAAGACCTATAGCCAAGATTGCTCTACCTAGCAAAGATATCATTTAGAATTGAAAGGTGGATAAAGAGCTTTCCAGACAAGAAAAAACTAAAGGCATTCATCATCACCAAACCATTATTATATGAAATGTACAGGACTAATTTAAGAGAAGAAGATCAAACTATGAACATTAAAATGGCAATAAATACATTATCTATAACAATTAAATCTAAAAAACAAACTCAGCAAACAAGAACAGAGAAAAATCATGGATATGGCAGAGAGAGTTTTGACGGTTGCCAGATGGAAAGGGGTATGGGGGAATGTGTGAAGATGTGAGGGGATTAAGAAGTATACATAGCTAGTTACAGAATAGCCATGGGATGTAAAGTACAGTGTAGGAAATGGAGTAGCCAAAGAACTTATATGCACAACCCACGGACATGAACAATGTGTGGAGATTGCCTGAGGGAGTAGGCAGTGCTGGGTAGAAGGGGGCAAATGGGGCAAAATTAGGACTACTATAATAGCATAATCAATAAAATATAATTTTAAAAATGAATGTATAGTTATATATAAATTATATATGTTATACACTGTGCATTATATATTATATTGAGAATATATACATGAGTATGTTTGTGTGTGGAGATAGATCTAGAGATTGGTATAGATATAGAGGTCGAGATAAAATATACCTATCAATAATGATGAATTAACACATGGCATTGGGGGGGAAATCACACATACTAGGTTCATTTCAATAAGAATACAAATGTGCTCCCAAAATCCAACAGATGACTGTTTCTGCTTGTAAAGTTGTTATAAACATTAGAAACTGCAGCTACAACAAATGACAACACCATTACTGAAGAAAATAAAACCTGTGTCTAGTAAGCTCCTGGTGATAATGTAATGTGACCCCGCCCAGTCATTGTGGACCCAAAAGCATTATCTGCAGTACTGAGCCTGCTCATGTGTGTGTACCCAGGGTATCGGAAACTCATTACCTACTCAGGAGTACTGTTCACTCATCTGCATAGGCCACTGGCAGGAAGGAGAGGTGGGCCTGGTTTTGAAGGGATTCAGTGAGATTAAAGGACAGGAGTGCCTATCTCCTGGTCCTTGCCTCTAAAATTGGAGAACTTTCCAGCAAGAATGTAAACCTCAACTTCTCAGTCCAGGATGGGCAAGCCCACCCTTCTGGTCTAGTCCACACCCACAGGAGAAACCCTGCCTGGCTTTTCCTGTGGACAAAGGGGATTGTACTTCCCCACCCAAAAAGACAAGAAGGAGTGGGAGCTGCCCCAGTAGTTGGTACTAACAAACCCCTAGCACAGGTAAAACATCCTTCGTGTTTCTAAGCCAATGTGTAAACTTGTTGGAACCTGGAAGCAATGCTCACTGAGATGGAAGGTTTGCCCTTGGTGATTCGGAGCACTTATTAACTCCTCCTAGCTTTCCCAAATCAAAGTAACTCATATAAAAAGAAAGAGGGGTTTGTTAAAGATGCTTTCTCACACCACCAGCAACTTGATCAACAGGATGAAGGGCATCTCAGAGCCTCTATCCATCCCTGAACCTGAACCTTAATACTCCTCCCACACCCCATGCCCATCCTGTGGCACAGCTGGCTTCCTATCATGTTTGCTAAGTGCCTCTCTGCTTCCTGAGAAGGGGGGCACACCGTGTGCAAGGCTCTGATGTGGCTATGCTCAGAAGCTCTAATCCTTTTCAGTCCTGTCTACCTATTGATGAGCTGCTGCTCTCTACCACCAGATGCTTCCTCCATGGACTCTCTGACTCACAGAACTTCAAGCTGTCAAGTACTTCACCTTAAAGAAGACACTGGGGTCATTTTTCAATTATGATAAATATTAAAATGTATATGTATTTCTTTACAATGTACTGTTGTTTCACATCTATTATAAGGCTGGTCTTTCCCCATAGTCAGGTGGTTTTACCCATTTCTCCTTTATGGACAAGAAAAATTGAAGTCAGAAAGGCCAAAGACTTTGTTGAAAGTTGTGAGGTTAGATTAACAAAATTCAATTCACAAGAGCTCTTCCCACAGGAAAGAGCATCTTTGGACCACACCACCTTGTCTTCTTCATAGAAGCTGGACCAGGGCGACAGCACCCTCATGCCCTCCTAAACACAAAAGAGTAAGTGCCCTTCCCCTACCTGTGGAGACTCTGGCCCTAAGAAGAGCCATGTGATACTGTCTACCCAGAAGCTGTGTAACTGGACACATGTGACAAATAATAAATAAGAATCACAACAAAACAAAGAGAGTAAAACAGTTTGTTCTTGTCCTTCTCCCAACTAATAGTTCAGAATAGGTGAAAATATAAATAAAACTAAGAAGAACCACATAAGAAAGTCCTAGCACTCTACTAGGTAAACGAATTCAGGTTTAAAAGGGGGCAGGCAAGAGGAAGATGGCACTTGGCTCGTGGAGTGAAGACTACTCAGTTCATTCAAGTCTGGGCTTCCGCCACCCCCCTTATAAACTTGGACAACCAATCCAACTTCTCTAGTCTCAAGTTTCTTCACAGGTAAAGGGAGAGATGCAGCTAGAAACCTGTCAAGTCCCTTTCCACCCCAAAATGTATGAAACAAAAAAATGCATGAATAGTACCAAGTTGAAACAAGCCCTGGGTTAGCAGTACCTTCCAAAACTTAATTGTTTCTACTTCCAGACAAGATGGGGGTATAGGTAAATATACTTTACCTCCTCACACAACCAAAAGAAAGACAGCAACAAATTAAAAAAATAATAATAACCATAACTGCCAGAAAATCAAACTTTATGGAAGTCTGACAACCAAGGAGTTAAAGAAGAAACATTCACCCAGACTGGTAGGAGGGGCAGAGGTGAGCAGCCGGGGCAGAGAGGACACATAGCAAGGTGTCAGCTAACAGACCAGGCGTTCCCACATTCACGTGCAAATAAACTGGGAGGAATAATTGGGAAGCAAGACAGACTGTGCAACCCAGGGTTCCAGCACAGGGAAATAAAGTCTCCAAACCTCTGACTGGAAAAACCTGTGGGGTTTGCAGTGGCAGTGAGAGAAACTTCCAGCCTCAGAGGAAAGTACATTGGAAAGACTTACAGGGTCCTAGAATGTACACAAAACCACCCACCCCAGAATCAGCACCAGAAGAACCTGATTTGCTTGTGGGTAGCAGGGACCCAATTTTGCTTGTGACTGAAAGCCAGTCAAAAGCTGAGCAAGTGGAACTCTTCCATCTGAGACCCCTCCCCCACATGTAGTGCCACAATGCAGCAACATGGGCTGCCTCACCCTAATGAATACCTAAGGCTCTGCCCCCTACTGTGTAACAGGTGCACCCAGATAAATAATATGGCCCAAATGAAAGAACAGATCTAAGTTCCAAAAATAGAACCAAAAGATGAAGAGATAGCCAACCTATCAGATGCAGAGTTCAAAACACTGATAATCATGATGGTCACAGAAATTGGTTGAGTATGGTCACAAAATAGAAAAGAGGTGAAGGCTATGCAAATTTAAATAAAACATACAGGGAACCAACAGTGAAGGGAAAGAAATCAGGACTCAAGTCAATGATTTGCAACAAAAGGAAAAAATAACAGTCAACCAGAACAGAATGACGAAACAAGAATTCAAAAAAACTAGGAAAGGCTTAGGAACCTCCGGGACAACTTTAAATGTTCCAACATCTGAATCACAGGAGTGCCAGAAGGGGAACAACAGCAAGAAGTTGAAAACTTATTTAAACAAATAATGAAGTAGAACTCCCCCAATCTGACAAAGGAAATAGACTTCCAGGAAGCTCAGAGAGTCCCAAAGAAGTTGGACCCAAGGAAGCACACACCAAAGCACATCATAATTACATTAGCCAAGATGAAAGATAAGGACAGAATCTGAAAAGCAGCAAGAGAAAAGGAGACAGTTACCTAAGCTGTCTCCTGACAGCTGATAAGACTATCAGATGATTTCTAAAAAGAAACCTTGCAGGCAAGAAGGGGCTGGAAAGAAGTATTTGAAGTCATGAAAGACAAGGACCTACATCCAAGATTACTCTATCCAGCAAAGCTATCATTTAGAATGGAAGGGCAGATAAAGTGCTTCTCAGATAAGGTCAAGTTAAAGGAGTTTGTCCATCACCAAGCCCTTATTATATGAAATATTAAAGGGACTTATAAGATTATCAAAACAATGAACAGTAAAATGACAATAAACTCACAACTATCAACAACTGAACCTAAAAAAACAAAAATAGAAACAAACTAAGCAAACAACTAGAACAGGAAGAGAATCACAGAAATGGAAATCACATGGAGGGTTATCGACAGGGAGGTGGAGGGTAGGGAATGGGGGAAAGGGTACTGGGAGTAAGAAGCATAAATGGTAGGTACGAAATAGACAGGGTGGTTAAGAATAGTATAGGAAATGGAAAGGCCAAAGAACCCATGGATAGACCATATACAACCCATGGATATGAAATAAGGTGCGGGAATGCTGGTGGGAGGGGCGATGCAGGGCAGAGGGAAATAAAGGGGAGAAAAAATTGGACAACTGTAATTGCATAATCAATAAAATGTATTTTTTGAAGAAGAATAGATAAAACTTAAGATATTCCTAAACAGCCTAATCCCAAAATATCAACAAGAAAGTGCGTAGAGAAATAATATAAAAAAAGTGACTCAGGTAAGTGTCATGAAAGCACCTAGAAAAAAACCATGTGGCACATACTAGGCTCTCATCTACCTGGACAGATGGACCACAGGTAGACAACAGGTGGATAAAATCACAGTTGCTTTATGAAGAATACTGCTTTATACCTATGTTTTTAATATTTGTTCAACTTAAATATGGTATTTAAAATTAAGTTCTGGTATAGACTGGACTCTTACCAACTACAGCTCCTTAAATAGAAAGTAGCTACAACTGAAAGGTTGTCCAGGCCAGGGGGCAACACCCATGTCACATGGCCAAACAGCTAAGTGCATTCTCCCCTTCATGTGGTAGCACCTGACGTGGAGATCCTCACCCTCTCCAGCTCCCCTCCTGATGTGTCTGTGTTTCTTTTCTTTCTTGCTTCTTCCTCCTCTGCTCATTCCCTAAGTGCTGGTGTCCCATTTTCAGGCTTCTCATCTGTTCCTTCCAGACACTCATCTTCACAACTATGTATGTGCTGATATCCCCAAATCTGTAACTTTGGTTCAGGAAACTTTCCCTGAGCTCCAAATCCATTTCCTCCATAGTCCCACTTGGATATACTGAAATATACCCAATACCCAATTTTAGGACATCAAAAAACAAATTGTTCCTTCCAAACTTGTTTCTTCTCTTTTTATACTCCCTGACTTAAAATGAAAAGTACAGTCATCCCAGCCCCTCCATGTTCCCAGACTGCACTCTAAGTCACCTACATGCCCATTGTCCCTCCTCAGTCCACTCTATTCACATTACCACAGCTACACATCTAGAATACTCTCCTGTTCAGGGCTTTCCAGATGGAAAATGACTGGTTCTCCAATGTCTGTCAGGGTGTAGTGAGTAATTCCTCAGCATGACATTTCCAGACTCTTGGCCTGTCTTCCCTCCAGGTCTCTATAATCAGCCACACCAGGCTTGCTGCCTGCCCATAAACCCAGCAGGCCCCTTCCTGG
>PVKM010030971.1:0-17031 GCA_004027735.1 Carollia perspicillata | reverse complement strand
ATTTAGTTGTTTTTTTCCCCAGAGGATCCTAGCATCTTAGACTACAAAGGCCCTGTTGGGTAGCATATTTTTGTTAGAACTCAAAGGGAAGTGAGTGTTCTTGAGTCTTATAACTTTTACAGTACAGGTTTTTTATGTTAGTTTTCAACCTAAGACAAAATTAATGAAAATTGGAGGCACATTAACTATTTTATGCAAGATCTTACTATTATTTTTTTAGAACATTCATTGAAAGTATGGCTCATTATTGAAAATCCATTCATTCTTCAGTGTGTTTCTAACCATTTTGAGGTTTAGACACCTCAAAAAGACTTGACTTCATGTCTGAAGCCAAATCCCCGCTTTCCTTTGTGATTACAAGGACTCTTAGTAAATCAGAGGACAGCCAATGTCAAGTGCTAAAAGTGGGTCCTACAAGTTACTCTTGGCTTTGAGCTACCTGCAGGAGCCTTCCAACATGCAGTTCTTTGGCATTTCCCCAGGAACTGCAGAGATTTATAGGTAAAGAAGGCAAAATTAAAATTAGTCCATTTTCTTATGACAGATATAATTCTCATGTAGGGGGTATGACCATTAGTAAAGAAGGTTAAAGCAATAAACTTAAATTGTGGACATATCTGAGAACTTTTATTATCTATAATCCAAATTACTATGAACATTGTAAAGCTAAATAACAATCATTATGTACAGAAATGTGTCCCAGACCCAGACATTATTTTAAAGTTATAAGTTTGTACAGGGTAAAAAACAGTCTTGGGTGGGGGGTTAAAATAATGAGTTTCTCTAAGACTTTACTAAAAATTCAGCTTTTGTTTATATATTTTGACTTTAGTCCAAATAAATGGGAGAACTCTGCTGGCGTGAACAATGGTGGGCAGCGGGGGCTTGCTCGCTGTCGGAGGAAAAGGCTACAGGTAAGCTCGGGGAAGAAGCGATTTCCAACCGGAGTGCCACAGGAATTTTTCAGACACGCAATACCTGCCTCTTCAGTCAGGGCACTGACCTCTTTTCCCTTAGATTGTCAAATTTTAGAAAAATGACAATAGCCAACACAGCAGCAGTTGCCAGTGTGACTGAATCAAAATTATGCCTTTTTTGTCAGATTGGCAACATATGTAACATATTGTTGATGTGCTGTAGAATTTCAATAATTAGTTTATGTGGGCCATGAGATAAAAAATGGTTGGAAATAGCTGATCTATGGGGTGATGATCGATGTTGGAAACTTTAGTATGAACTCATGCTTTTTAAAATGTATCTATCTACCTAGTCATAAACACAGGTAGTCACATGCAGACGTATTTGTGGATACGTATATGTAAGTGCTGCATATGTATTTCTTGGGCTGTCACCCCAGAAGGCCTAAAAACAATGACATCCAGGAGCAATGAGCATAGCTCTAACCGAATCTTGGTGTTTAATAGAATTCTCCCACGAAGGGAAACAGGGGCCCTTGGAGAAATGGCTGGATCTAGGACTGGGGAACGAAAACGTACAAGATGAGCCTGCATCTTATGATGGCAGAAAGCAAGAAAGTGCTAAAAAAAAGAAAATGGACCCGCGATGATGGGGATATGTCAGAGGGACACACGTGCAGACTGAAAGCCAGGGCTGAAACAAGTTGAGCAACAACACAGTACTGAGTTGTAACCTAACCTATCAAGTAAATATCCATGGGTCCGCTGACGTTTGTGAAAGCATGCATAAATAATTAAGTAAATGAGAAGAGACAGATCTCCCATGGAGAAGAAGTCCAAATATTTTACATAGATACTGTGCCTTCAAGGAGGTTGAGCACGGTCCCTCCTCTTTAAGGACTGTTTATAGCGACTTCCTTCTGAAGAGTAGAGTAGGAAAATAAGGGAAAAGAATGAGTTCACAGTGGAAAAGCATGACAAAAGTATGGGTGCATAAAGTGTATATATGAATGTGTGTGTGTATACGAACCTGTGCATATACCTATATACGCATATGTCTGTATGTAACTAGGTGGTCAGAGTTAACATGGGTAGCAATAAGTCACTTTGATAGTGTGATTAAAATGGCATTTTACCCTCTGGAGTCTTCTTCCCCGAAACACATAACCCCAGTCCACACATGAGGAAAACATCAGAAAAATCCCAACGGAAGGAAATTCTACAAAATAACCTGACCAGCAGTCCGCGACACTGTCAAGGTAACCAAAACAAAGACAATCTGAGAACCTGGCACAGCCCCGAGAAGTCTGAGGAAATAAATGTAATGTGTTTTTCTGGATGGGATCCTGAAGCAGGAAAAAAGACATTACACAAAACTCAGCAAATAAAGCTGAAGTATGAATATCAGTTAATAAAGCTGTAGTAACATTGGCTCATTAATTGTGACAGAAATACCATATTCATGTGAGGTGTTCATAATAGAGGAAAGTGGACATGAGGTATATGTAGTGACTTTGCCATTTTTCTGTAATTCTAAAACTGTTTTAAAACAAAAAAGGTTGCTTTAAAGAAACCTTAAAATTTATCAATTTAATTTTTAATCTTATTTTTTCATTTTTTATTTCCTAATTTCTTCCCAAATGAATTTCACCTTTATGCACCAATTTGCCAAAACAAGCAAAACAATAACAACAAAAACCACATGTCTCATATGCAAATATTCACCAATTATTGTCAAGTGGTTCCAACATTTTCAAAGTGTTGTAGTTTAAAAAAAAAAGAAACTGAAAAGCTCTAAGCAATTTAGAGAAAAGCTTCTTATCCAGATTAAAATTTGGCTTACTTAAAATATCTGCCTTTTTTGTTACTACGTTATATTCTAGAAAAATCCATATTTATGTCTGTTACTATCATATAAGATTGAACTTGAAATAACATTTATGGATGTATTTAGAAAGCTCTTCCCAGATTTTGTACATAAAAATCATAAGATATTAACTGTCTTCCATCTATAAGTTTAATTTAAACTGGTAGAATTAAATAGTAAGATCTAATGTTACTGATTTAAGTGAATATTTAATCCCCTTAAACAAAAAAATTAAGTATTCTTCATATGTTAACCTCTATGACCAATTGCTTTCTCTATATTTCTTTAGAAAAATATTAGATCGTGTTATACATTATCATTTAAAGCCAGGTTAGAATGTTATGGAATTGATAGACATATGACTCACTTAAAGAAAAGTTTACTAAATGGCAGGAAACAATGGATAGGAGATATGCATTATCTGTATGGATGTATTTTCCAAAAAGATGACAGAGCCCAGAATGGTTTACTGTTCTAAGACACAAAACACCAGAGGGAAACTAGGGCAGAATTATAATGTTTAACCCAAACAAAATAAAGATAAATTTCAGCACATCGTTAAGATGTTATCATTTACTCATGGCTTTTGATTCTAGCAACCACAGAGGGCACATTTCTCATCCCTGCTCCTCCACCTGGAGCCTGCAGGCGATGTCACACATGTCACGGGGCCTCGTCTGACCACGAGAACATCCAGACCCACTGGGGGTGAAATCTGTCTCACTGCCGTGCACCCACAAGTTCAGATTTACAGCTATAAAGAACCAGCCAGAAAGTGTCTTGTGCACAGAAAGCCCCAGAAAATGCCTCCTTCTTTTTCACTCACCTAGCTAGCATGAGATACTTTCACGCATATTATCTATTTACTTCAGAAATTTTAGTAATTCACATACCACCTTGACAATTGTTTCTATATACAAGATCTCCCGGTAGTACCTATTATGCACGTCATATTTTTCTAAATTCTGAATAAACTCCTTTTCCTCTTAAAAAAAGAACCACCCTGATCCAAGCACCAGTCCTTTAATTCCTGCGTTATTTTCTTTCTTTAATAATCGCAGTGATTCGGCCACGTTCTATGTGACAAGGCATGATTTCCCCCCATCGTCACTCTCCTCTTTGTCCTCTCCAGTGTGTCTGCTGCCCAGAAGTGAGCACAATCCAGCTGAGGCCTGAATAATGCAGGGTCAAGTGCACTCGTTACCTCTTTATTCTGGGTCATTCTAGTCCTATTAATGTAGCCCAAGTCGCTATGTGAAATCTCTAAATAGGGTCATGTTTTACATTCAAAACTGGATGGTAGATACAAATACCACATTATCTGTGATTACTGTGAATGAGGTTAGCACAGCATTACTTGGTCGTGAATATCATACTTAGCTTCCTAGACGCTTCAAGTGTGCACGTGTCACTGCCTTCCTAGGATGACACAGTCAGAGGTGCCCTCAGATGACACACCTTCCATCCTGCTCTTATTTTTAAAAAACAAACACCCACCTCCTTCTTTGTTTGTTCTAACTGCACAGGTGTAAAATCACAACTGAACATACTGATGGAAAGAGACTACTCTTTAATCTCAGTATTTAAACTCTTGGTATTTTCTGCACATTTGAAGTACATGTATTCCCATGAGAAATATCACTGCCTAACATACAAATAATGATGTCATACAAAGTTACACAATTAATCACTCAAGAATGCTTTAAGATGCAAGTGCCAAAGAATACACTTTTCTAATCTTTATAGAAAATATGTAAAACAATATAAAATTTCCTTTGTAAATTGTGTTCCAAACTATTTTGGAACAGAATGACTTTATGCAGGTGACAGATTCCCTTAAAATGCACTTAAAGTCCTGTCAGTGGTCCGTCTGATTCTGCTTTATCACCTCTACTGACAAAGATACAGATATTTGAAACGTTAATGCTTTCAGGAATATACAGCAGTGATAGGTATGCCAAAATGACAAATCTCCAAGAAAAAATAAATAATACACGCCTGCCAAATTTCTATGTGAAATAAGCTACACAGTGATATTGCTATGTTCAGTGGAGAAAGATGAATAATGTTAATCTTATGAAGTTTATTTATAGTGGACTTAGATTAAATAATACAATTAGCCGCTATAAAACTTGTAGAACAGCATCTGGGGAGAGGAAAAACATTAATTAAGTAATAATATATTCATCAAGATTACATTTGAATAAATTAGCAAAAGGAAAGAGATATCCATAAAAGTATTTAATTTTTAGTCCCATACAAGAGGAATGGCACTGTTTGTTTTACAGACTGATTCATAAAATGCCCAGTAAATAAATATACAAGTGCTCATTTTCATTCTTCATATGCACTGTAGCATATAAAAAACAACAATCTGCTCCCCTCCCTGAAGTATTTTGATTTGAGATTTTTTTTTAAGGAAACACAGAAATGAATGAGATTCTTTTCCATGCTAGGCAAAAAGATTCCTAAACACATAATTTCAGTGATGCAAAGCACATTGCAAAACACACTAGGGACCTCGGTTCAAGAACAATAGACGTAAGACTGACGGACTGGCCTCTTCCTGAACAACACACTCAGCGGTTTTCGAGCACTTAGCAGTGATGAGCAGGCACGAAGAATCAGGTAGTGCACAGCCATTTCCTTGGAAATAAAACCTTTTTTTTTCCTTTTATCTTTGCCTGTCTTGATTGAAGCTCTGAAGTAACCAAGGATACAGAAAGAGTGGGGAAAACATGCAACTTAGATTACCCAAAGGAGATGCTCATGACGAGGAGGAATAAAAATAGATTCTGGGGAGAGGAAGGGGGGAAATGGCCATAATCTTAAAAATTCTTTTGATGTGTTACTGCACTCAAAGCAGTGGATTTTCTCAAGGCAAAACTGTTTTCATACAAATGGACCCATCTGTCAATCAAAGATATTTTACTTATGGACAAGTCAAATGCTTGACTATTATTAGAATTGAATTTTAGTATTAAAATCAAATTCTTATTGTCAATATGTAATGGCCAGTTCACCTGGCTGGAAAAATAAAGGAAGAAATGATAGAAAATAAGTAAATGCAGGGAGTCTTTGTGTCCTATGATCAAGAATTCCATTCTTTTTGGTTTTATGTAGTATTTTTAAAAACTATCAAAGGAATTATATTAGGGGGGAAATAGAAAATGGTCATATCACACATTCTTGAAAAAGAACTTTTTGACCTGACCTCCTATGTAAGGCATTTCATACTTTCCAGAAGCCTTGGCATTTGTCTACATCCTCTTTTCCAGGCTGCTTGTCATTTCATAATCATCTTCATGGTTCCCATTTTTTTATTATGTGAATTTGTGCTTGAAATGTTTCAAGCAATCTTGTGAACTGACAAGAACTGACAGAGGCCTGTGGAAGTAGACCGCCTCAGAACTCTGACATTGACTTCTGCTCTTGCACACTAAAAGTCATATGCAGACTCAAGAATATCCTCACGAGTCACACAGGATGCATCAGCCTACTACTGTTGCCATCACAAATGCAGCGGGACTCAGGAGTCTAAAACCCAGTGTATAATAGGCTAGGAGAAGACTCAAAGTAGGTGACAGTGTTTTTAATTTCAAGATAGTAACTTAGAAAGACACAGTATTTTAAAATAGGGAACATTTTTAATTCAGATTATCATTTTACGAACACCTCAATAATAATATTTAATGAGATTCTAAAGAAATCTGGCATGTAGACTGCCTTTTGATTATTAACTAACAATATAGCATTTTCAATTTTCAGAGCTTTCAAATATACTACAATCTTCACAGAAACTTGTGTAGAAAGAGGTGGAACTAAAAAGGCATCAGACATTTTAAGTATATCAAGAGCTATGATTTTTGTATATCTAATTCCTCTTTATGTTCAACCTTAGGACAGATTGCCTTCCAATCTTAGTGTTATGAGTAGGTGTGCTTTCCCTGAGTTGAGTTGTTCATGTCTAATGGACACTGGGATTTGTACATAAGCTCCTGGCGTTACACCTGGCTCCTGGGAAGATTTGTAAGAACTTCCCTTCCATCTGGTATACCTTTAGACTACATGTGTTTTTAAAACCATGAAGAGAGAGGGCTCTCTGTCTCCCTTGAGATATAGACAGCATTGATTTGAACTTCCCAACTTTGTGACCAGTAAGAGTCCCCAAAACTCAGTCCTTAATATGTGATAAATTTGGGTGCTCAATGACCTCTCTTGCTAATGCAATGCAGCTCCTTTCTGATGTGCATATTACCAACACCACCAAAATCACTTCAAGCCTTCCTGAGACTTAAGGTAAGACATATACTCATTGGAAGTCTTTTATTTTTTTCTCCTGTCACTGGGAAGGGGTCCGTTTACCGACTGACCACACATAGTTTCTTAGGCTTCTCCTCCCTTCTACTCTGCTTTCCTCATCTCTACCACTCTGTTTGGCTCTGTAAGACCAAATTCTCTCTCTGTTATACAGAGTGGATTCCACCCTCAGATCACTTGAATACCTACCTGCAGTCAAATTCTCAAGGGACTCTTCCTACCCCAAGAGCATCTTCAATATCTTTTCCAGGAAAGGTATTTCTCTTCCCCAAGAACATTCTGATGCTATTTGAGAAGGCAATGTAATTTTCTCCACTGCATTACATATGCACATGAGTATTTTTCTTTGCCCTTCCCTCACCAATCTCCTCTATAAGTTAGAGCTCTACATTTTTGCTGGCTGCCTTAACTGCTGCCTGGAATAGGACAAGGTTTAAATATACAAATAAATGATACATTATCTCATGGATGCTGAGAAGAGATCTGGGTGATTAGTGCTACTGTATTTTTCTTTTATGAATGAGGAAAGTGATCATAAAAATCAGGTAATTTGCTCAAAAGCAGCCAATGAACATGGGAGTTGAATTTAAACTTAGTTCAACACAGCTCTAAGGCATGGGCTCCTTCCCTACAATACTACTACTACCTGCTAAGGAACCCCTCAAATACTTTGTCAAAATATACAGGTCACCTACCTTTCCTATCCACCTTACCATCCCCAGAATCTAACACTCCTTGTTACTAAGATGGGAAGAAGAAGGTTGAATGTTTTTTTTCCACAAATTCTTGTAGGCATGTCTGATACAACTACCTTCCCTAATGACTTCAACCCTCAACATTTCTACCACCTTGGAAACAAAAGTCTAGATCCCTGAAATGTTGAAGTTTGACTTAACTTTCTAGAGTGTGCTCTCATTGAAAAACTATAAATATAGAAAATAGTTCTTGAAGCTCTTTCACAATAAAACAAGAGTAAAGCCTCATTTTAATATCCAAAGGGATTTCACATTTTTATTGTCATATTAACTAACAAATATAATTGATATTTTAAGTAAAACATGAAAAATATCACATATTCTATTTCAAAGGGTTATCTGACAAATTATTTTCATATAAAATGTCAATATTTTAATATTTAATATATAAATATTTTTCTTAAGATATCATTTAATGTCATATTTTGAAAATATCTAAAATCAAAGCAATAGCAATACAACTAAAGAAGAGTAATAATAAGAGAAGTGTAAGGAGGTATTGATTACTTTGGAATCAAATGAATCTGGCAGTTCCTGTTGACTAAGCCCCTACTTCTGAGGAGAACTGTGCTAAAAATTTTATACACAACTTCTCATTTTCTCATTTAATTCTTATGGCAATATGGTGAGGTAGGATTGCTACCCATATTTTCTAGATGGGGCAAAAAGCAGGTGCAAGTAAGTTCTACAGTGTTTAAGGTAATACAGCTCCTAAGTGGAAGAACAAGGGTAAAATTGTGGTTGTTTAAGTCCAAAGCCCATGTATCAACTGCCTCTAAGTATTTGATAATGCTAACCATGTATGATGTGGCCAAGTTTGTGAAAAAGATGAGAGGTCTATAAGACATGAATATGTTTTTAGCCTTGAAGCATGCATTAATTTTGGAAACTCACCAGACAGCAGATAAAGAAACATTAAATCGTCCAGTCTTCTTTACATCAATGAGACTTTGGAGAAGTGAGCTGAGGTCAAAGGAGGTTTCTTGGAAGAGATGCACTTTGGAGACGAGGGGACTTGAAGGGTGGGTAGGGCTTAGATAGGCAGAGCAGAGAGCAGAGCATCCCCTGTAAGGAACTCAGGTTGATGTGTTTGGGAATAGTAAGAATACTGGCATAATTAAGAAGAGGAATCTGGTTTCAAAATCATGAGAATTAAATCATGTGAACTAAAGATAGATCAGGTGGGACACAATTACAAAGAGCTTTGAAGGTCAAATAGAAAATCATCCATGTGTTCAGTCATTCCCTCATTCTACAAAGATCTATGGATGCCCAGTATATGAGCCAAGGAAAGAAAAAGAAAGCCCTGGAGAATTCTTGCAATTCTGTGGTAATTGCTGTCAGGGCTCTATCCATATTCCCTCAGCAATAATACGCTGGAGGAATCCCAGTCTTAAGCATGGGCTATGACTTTGCTTGTGTGTAGGCAAGGCTGGAAATGCCAAGAATTAATTTATTGGAGTAGTCATCAAGCAGTGAAGAGTGAGAGTTGGAGGATAAATCCCCCAGTGTCTTCATCCCTTGGGTAGGACAAATCTGAAGAAAGTTCTACATCGTCTCCCAGAGCCCCCCAATGGGGTTGAGTCCCAGTTGCCTATTTTAGTTATCTTACCAATAATATACCCTCTATGGGCATTCTTTTCCCTTCCTGCCTTACTTCCCCACTCTCCCCCTGGTGTTTCCTGGGATAATCTCCCAGATGAACCCAAATCACAAATCCTTGCACACAAATCTTTGTCTCAGGGCTTCCTATTAAGGAACCCTTATGTGACACTGATGCTAAATAGCTATAGAGACAATAACAATGGCAGAGCCTTTCTAGCAATGCCAAGAGACTTTCTAAGCACTCTGTATCTGTTATAATCTTTCATTCCCACAACAGCCTATGAGGTACAACTATGATAACCTCTATTTTGCAGATGAGGACACTGAGGAGGACAGGGGTAAACAACTTGCCCAGAGTCACACAGCTAGAAAGCTTGCATCCAGATTTGAATCAGGCACTCTGGAGGCAGAGTCAGTGCTCTTAGACACTAAGTCGGCTGCCTCTCTGCCCATGGAAATGATTACTATATAGCAACACAGACTGTACTATGGGAAGTACAAGGAGCTCTAGAACAGAAGAAGGGGTTAATTCTACCTGGAGTTCAAGGAAAATCAAGTTAACCATGTTTTAAAGGATTACTCACAGCAAAAGGCAAAAGTACATTCCTATACAAGGTCCATCACAGAGCAGGTCAGGTCTTCAGACACCACGGACCCCCATCAAGGGTACTAGAGCAAGGGCTAGAGGGGTCATGTGGGGTCTGTTGTCTAGTCAGGGTGCAGCTTCCCTAGCCTTTCTTAAAAAATGTAGCAGTGATAGAAATGCTCTTCAAGCCCTGTCATGCCTATTTTATGCATTAAGTCACTGCCTAAGCTTTTGCTTGAAGGACAGTTCTGTGACTTAAAAATATATGTTCCTAACCTTTACACTGAAGAATAGATGTATCTACTAACTCAAATAGGGAATATGTTTGATGGAATAACGTTTGATGGAATATGTTTGATGGAACTAGTGTCTTAGATAAGGATGTGATTTGGAGCAATAACAGCATTTGGGGTTTGCAGATAAACACAGGTCATTAGGATGGCTGCCTCTGCAGATGCAGTTAAATGCTCCCAAGTATCAGAAATCAAGATGTGTGGGAATTAGTTTGGTCAAGATGACAATTTTTATAGCAGTTTTACTTATCCAAACACATAGACTATTTTCTGAAAAATACATAATGTAATACTACTCTGTCATTAAAAAAAAGAAGAAAATTTTACCTTTTGCAGTAGTATGATGGATCTGGAGAACATTATGCTAAGTGAAACAAGCCAGTCAGAGAAAAACAAATACCACATGATCTCACTCATATGTGGAATCTGATGAACAAGCTGAACTAAAAATGAAAATGCGGACAGACTCATAGATGAAAAGAAGGGTGACAGCTTGTTGGGGGAGTTAGGGGGTGCAGGAATTGAGCAAGAAAGAAAAAGGGCTCATGGACATAGACAAGAGTGTGGTGATTTCTTGGTGGAGGGAGTTACTAGGGGACTAAAGGATAATGGGAAAACTACGATAAGATTAAATTAAAAAAGAAATTAACCTTGAAAGCACTAAACTCTAGGTACACTAATCTGGATTGCAATTTTCACTCTGAAGCACCTATTGAGCACTACTCTGTGTCAGGCACTGTGTTAAGAACTGAGAATCTAATAGTGAGGGGCATGGGCAAGCAACACATAGAAAGAAAGTTCATCCTGTGTGAAGTAGGTACTGATTCTAAATGAGACAACACAGCAGCTTCCCAAGGGTAGGATTCTTATTGAGATTAGAGAGATGAGAGCAATGCATTATTCTCATCATTCAAACTCAGCTCAAGGTAGTGTCTCTAGTATATGCCAAGAAGTTCAAAAAATGTGATATAGAAGTAGTTTAGTCCTCCAAGCAATCTGGAGTGGGTAGGGAGGCCATGGTTAACATGAACCTGCCACCGAGTGAACTAGATTACCCCAGGCAAACTGGATAATCTTCCACAGCCTAGTCTAGTCTCTCATTGTAGACAACAACAACACCCACCATTGATTAGTTACTTACTGAGTGACAGGTGCTCTTCCAAGCACTTGACTGGTTTTCTCATTTGATCTTCACAGCAGTTCAAGAAATGGGAACTACTTATTACCTCTATTTTATGAGCTGAAAACTGAAGCACAGAGGTCAGATAACTTACTGTACACCCTTAGTGAGTAGATTACACAGCCTTGTCATGGGTTTGGGGGAGGATTAAATGAGATAAGCTATACATAAAAAACTTCATTTATAACTGCCATTAATAACTTCTCAAATATGATATTTATTATTATTATCTTTATTATTTTTATAGCATGAGTTCCCGTGCCTTATCTCAAAATATGGCAGGACAACATTATTGAAATAATACAGAAAGATATTTAATTTAATAATTCCCTAACCATACAATTTTTTTTACTCATCCTTCTCCTTTACAACATAGAGTATCTCTTAGGTAGAACAGTGTACTTGGTGCTGGGCTATAAATTAGAACAAAGTAGTCAAGCTGGCTGCTCTCATGAATAAAATGGGATATGATTTGTTATTATGAAGTCTCAGAAGTTAGCTTGGTTACAAAAAATTCCTTGAAACCAAAAGTTGTGCAGTGAAGGCCTGGCAGATGTGGCCAGTCTTTAAAGTGGTGACATCTAGATCTACCTTAATATTTAACCTCTCTCAAGAGATAAGTCTTGCATGGATTGCACACCAGAAAATGCAATTTTGCAAATATTTTCTTCTTTTAGAAGTCAGACACCAAAGGCCCCAAGGGCTTACGTTGTGACTTGTAAGAGTTCTCTTTCATTACTCTGAAAATTTTGGTTCCCTACACTTGCCCACCATTGACTTGCTAGCTTTCTCTTCTTCTCCAGAACCTTAATGGCCTCTCCATCCTGGCGCCAATTATTTGTTTTAAATTTACTGAGCAAACACACATGCACAAAACAACCCAATGTCAAGGTTTTTGTTATTGAGAACTTCCTATCCTGTTACTTGTTTAGACTAGATGGAGAATGGACAAAAAAGGAAGGGCCAGAGACATTTGACCAAGAGAAGAGCTGGGAAGACATAAGGGGCACATAAATGGTATGTGGGTGTATTTTCTCAATTACTATGAATATCAGCATTAATAGGCAAAATGTTGCTATATTACTTATGAAAAAGATTGATATTTAAAGTGCAGTTTTATGCCCTGGCTGGGTGGCTCAGTTGGTTGGAGCATTGTCCCATACACCAAAGATGTGTGGGTTCCATCCCTGGCCAGGAAATATACCTGGATTGTGGGTTTGATCCCCAGTCAGGGCACATATGGGAGGAAACTGATCAATATTTCTCCCTCACTCACATCAGTGTTCTCTCTTTTCCTCTCTCCCTCTCTCTCTCTCAAATTAACACACATGTCCTTGGGTAAGGATTGAAAAAAATAATAAAGTGCAGTTTTGTGGAGAAGGAATTAAGCCAAATACCTAGGGCTGAGAGACTAAGGGTTTTCTACAGCAGGGGCCAAATACTTCAAAAAAAAAAAAAAAAACACCAGGGTTCATTCCTGGAGCAGTCTTTTCACCAATGTATTATTTGTCAGCATTTCCTTTAATAAAAGGGCAGTCATGCTTAAACATGACAAAAATGGGTAAATTAATAAGATGCAGTACCATACACTTTTATAGCATCAAAGTGAACATTTAGTTCAACCTCTTCATCATGAGATTTAAAAAGAAAAACACGAAAAGTTAAAGGGAGGAAAGAATGAAGTTCCCTTATAAGTGACTAGAACTGCCTGGTACCTTATTTGGAGGTTTGGAGGTGCAGCATAAATCCTACAAAGAAAGCCCTGTACAAAGGAATCACGAGCACTGAACTCCAGGCAAATTAAAGAGGAAGTTCTGTAGACCTCAGAGAAAGTGCTGATGATTAGAAGAGATAAAAGGAATTCATAATATCTCCTTCACTCACGGTACAATATAGAGTTACAATATAATTATAATTACAGCCAAAAATTACTAGGTTATTTAAATTTTTCCATTAATTATATCTTATATTTGTTATTCCCCCACCCCCGCCCCTGGGTATCATGAAAACATAAAAGAGAACTTAAATTTATAACTATTTAAACTAGGTTATATCCATTCTGGTTAAAATCATATTGTGTTTTCTTATTTTCCTCAAGTTTCTCAGAGACCAGTGACCCTTTCAAATAAATCTCAGAAGGGGTTTGCAGAAACTGTTGTGAAACCAGGTAACAGATGAATGGATTTGTGACATTCCGAAAGAAACCGCAAAAAGGTTCCTCTTAAAAAATGAGCAAAGATGAATTATTTTGCCCTGTCTTCCAACTGTGATTTTTATTCATTGGAAGATAAAACTCAAAGCGAACATCTTAAGAGCATCTGTTTGTCGCCCAAGAGTTATTTCCAGGCAGCCTAGGAAATTGCATATTTTCAAAATCGGGTCATGAAACCAGAAATGCAATATAATTAATATGTTCATAAAACAGCTCTACCACCACCAAACAGACAATGACAATAAAATCAACTCCGTATTTTTTGGAATCCCCAAAACCCAATCAATAGGAGAAATTCTAATTACAACACAGTTTTGAATTTAGTAATTAAGAATGCTAACATTTCTGTCACATCTCTGCCCCTTTTCCTGACATGGTACTTTGTTAAGCAATTTTAGTAGCAAAATAAAACATTCTTTATTGACTTTATATATTTAATCGGTATCACTGAGTTTTTTTCAACTTTATTGACACATACTGCCCCCTTCAGAAGCTTCTCAATATGCACAGAAACTGTCCCATAACCTAAGATTCTCCACCTGCCCGTCTGTGGTCCTCCCTCTGAGATAGAATCTTAAATTGCAGTTCCCAGAGAGAACAGAGGGTGTCATACCCAGACTCCCTCAGGTTCTCCCTTTACCTGCCATTATCTGCATCCATCCTCCCTCCTTCTCTCCCGTCTTGGGGGAAGCTATGGCCTTCACTAGTTGTTCAGATCCTACCTCTTTTGGGACATGTTCCCTGACCCTTAAAAGTACCTCATGTTTTTCACTAATTACTGTTTTTTCCTCCCTCCTCTTCTCTCCTCTCCCCTCCTCTCTACTCCTCTTTTTGTCTTTCTTGTCTAAAAGTTTGAAAACAGTATGCACTACTTTCCTCTGCTTTTATAATCCCTAAGATATAACTTGTCCCCAACACTCCCTTAAACCATGTACCAAAGCATTGTCAATCACTATTAATTCTCGAAAACACCAGATACACTTCAGTTCCTCATTTCCAGACGCCTATAATGTGGTTGGACCATCCAGTTAAGTTATTTCTTCCTTTGGACTCCCATATACTTTGTATATGCCTACGTTCCTATGCCTTCTACCAAACTATAATTATTTCCTTGGCTGTTGTCCTCACTTATCTTCAAGGCAGTACTGTTATCTATTTACCTGCACATCCTGCCTGGTTATGTTCCACATGTTTCAGTCCAATTCACCACAAATAATAACACTCAGCAGCCATTTCATGATTAAAATGTTTCTTTGGCTGCTTGGCATTAATTCTGATTGCAGAAAAAGTTAATAGTCTTTCCCTGTGCAAAAAAAAATAATTTTAAAGACCTATAATTAAAACATTTTGAAGAAAGTAGCCATGATGGTAGCAAGATCTTTGACTGTTGGCAAAGCACGCTCAAGAACATTTCATCCGACTATCATAACCGCCCTTCAAAGTGGAAGGTGGAGCCATGCCAAACCAGCACCAGGGCCGTGCAGTTCGATCGCTGCCCAGCAGGGCCTGGCAGAGATGACGGGTGAAGCCGGACTCATCTGTGCTCCACTCGCCCGGAGCACGGGATGCCTCTTGCTCTGCGAGAGGCTCTGCCTATGAATGCACCAAGCACCACAATCTGCATTTCTAATTCACCTGCCTGAGCGTGGGGCACCTTTCCTCATGCGGTTGCTCAGAGACGGATACTATGGGCCAGAGTGGCCCTGGGAACATGGTTCACTTCAAATTCTTGTAAAATTTCTCATTCTGGAAAAAAAAAACCCTAAAACCAAAACAAAAAGAACTGCTGGCAGGTGAAAGGATAGGTCATGGTGCTAACATGATCACAAAGGGCTTCTCAGGGCAAGCCCCTTGGCACTCCTTGGGCATCCCGTGTACCCACCCAACTTGCAAACTGACAGTGTAAATATGCTTATTTTCTCTGGTCTTACTGCTGACCTGTTTTCCAGAAGGTCCACGGCCAGAGTGCTAAGGCATCTGCCCCTGAACAATATGGTGAATAAAAAACACTGGGCTTCAGAGCAGGCCAGACTTGATTTTGAGTGGATCAGCTTCCCTAAGTAACAGATACCTTGAGTATGACCTTGAGCAAGTTATTTACCTTCCATGATCGTCACTTCCCTCAACTGCAAACATGCGTTCAAACAAGACCCACTTCTGAATGTTTCAGTTGACAGTAAATGGAGTCATTTATGTGAAAATATGTGGTGGGGGTGGGAGGTGGGGAGGTTCAATTTGCGTTGATCTCTTCCATGAAGTATGTAATGATTAATTTGTTGTATGAAATGTTAAAGGGACTTAGCTAAGGGGAAGAAGATGATCAAAACTATGAAGAGTAAAATGACAACAAACTCACAACTATCAACAACTGAACCTAAAAAAAACAACAATAAAAACAAACTAAGCAAACAACTAGAACAGGAACAGAATCATAGAAATGGAGATCACATGGAGGGTTATCAGCAGGGAGGGCAAGGGGAAGAATGGGAGAAAAGGTACAGGGAATAAGAAGCATAAATGGTAGGTATGAAGTAGACAGGGGAGGTTAAGAATGGTATAGGGAATGGAGAAGCCAAGAACTTACATGTACGACCCATGGACATGAACTAAGGTGGGGGCAAATGCTGGAGAGAATGGGGACACTGGGCAGAGGGGGATAAGGGGGTAAAGTGGGACAATTGTAGTAGCATAATCAATAAAATATACTTAAAAATGAAAAATAAAAATTTCACCCAAGAGGTTTATCATTGTTTAACAGTCTAATGAATTATCATTACAAATACGCTATGAAAGTTCCATTAACAGTGCGTTCTTCAATGTGAAGCGGGCAAATAGCCGCTGCACTCGTTTCGACAGGCGGCGAAGAGCTCAGAGAGCTCTCCCAAAGTCACGCACAGCAGCGCAATTAGAGAAACCTGGGGCGGGGGCATGTTTTGTTTTGTTTTGCTCTGTTTGTTTTGTTTTCCCCAGCCAATAACCTGACGACATAGAATCTGGTTAACCATTTTTAAAACCAAACATGTATCCTAAAATTTTGCACAGTATACTTCAATCTCTAGTTGAAGTATATTGTCTTGGGTATGTTTACAGGCTGGTACTTCTGTAACAACTGGAAATACCATCCAATAGTCCATCAGGTGATATAAGTTGTAGCAGTTAACTTACGTCCTAGAGACATTTTGGAGCTATGGCAAAATATTGGGATGCTACTACAGCTAGACGGGCTATCAATGAGTATTCATGCATGTGGGGTGTGATCAAAGGGGGGAATGAAGAGGTCAAGTGGTTATTGTTGA
>PVKM010030970.1:0-17027 GCA_004027735.1 Carollia perspicillata | reverse complement strand
CAGGAACCTAAGCAACTAAACAAACAAGCAAGCAAAATATAGCCAAAGACATTGAAATAGAAAAGGGGATGATAGTATCCAGAGGGGAGAGGGGAGGGAATGTCAGGGAAAAAGGGAGGGGATTATAGGAACAAGTATAAAGGACACATGGACAAAAACTAAGGGGGGTGGAAAGGGGAGGGAGGGGGGAGCACTGGGGCGTGGTATGGGATGGGAGTAAAAGACAGAAAACTGTACTGAAAAACCATTAAAATAAAAAAAAGGAAAAATGAAAAAATAAAATGTTCCTACTACCCAAAACAATCTATAGATTCAACACAACTCCTATCAAGATGACATATTTCAGAGAACTAGAACAAGTATTCCAAAAATTTATATGAAACAAAAAAAGTCCCGAAATAGCCTCAGCCATATTGACAAAGAGAACAAAGTTGGAGGGATCACAATACCTGATATCAAATGTACTACAAAACAGTCTGGTACTGGCATAAGAACAGATGCATAGTCAATGGAATACAGTAGAGAGCCCAGAAATAACCCCATGTCTTTATGGTCAATTAATATTTGAAAAGAAGGCAAGAGGATACAATGGAATAAAGACAGTGTCTTCAGTAAATGGTTTTGGGAGAACTGGACTGTTACATGCAAAAAAAATTAAACTAGACCACCATCTTGATACAGAGAGCTCTCATTAAGATAACTCAGATCACTGGGGAGAAGAAGGGAAGGGCCATATGAGGAGTTTGCAGAGACATTTATGGGTAGTCTAGGATGGGATTGGCTGAGAACCTGAGTGCCTCCAGAGCCAATGGAAATAAAAAGAGGGAAGCTCTCTGGCTCTGGAGCTGGTTCTCTTTCAGGTGCTGGCTCTCTTTCAGGCTCCAGCTCGGGCTCAGGCTTGGGCTCGGGCTCGCTCTTCAGCTCATTCTTCAGCTTGTTCTTGGGCTCTTCTTCCTGGAGGATGCCTGGATGATCATGCTGCAGCTGCCTGCATTTCCCAGTGGACAGTATTTTGTATGGGAAGGAACTCTGGGGACAATCAAGGATCAGGCTGGCCTGGCAAGGTGTGGCAGGTTTATTCTTTTGGTGTTCTACAGACTCTGAGGTAGAAGCCTGCCATTCTTCCAAAATGATGTAGTTTTTTAATATTATGTTGTTTTCAGTTTGTAAACCAACCCTACAGAACAGGGTTGTCAAACTCATTTTTACCAGGGGCCACAACAGACTCTTGGTTGCCTAAAAAAGGGCTGAATGTAATTTTAGGACTGTATAAATGTAACTACGCCTTAACTAGGGGCAAGGAGCTCACAGCTGCTGCTGGGTAGAATCAAGGTGCTGGGCTGGATAAAGCAAGGTAGAGGGCCAGATTTGGCCTGTGGGCCTGGTGCTTGTCACCTGTGCTATAGAAACAAGGTAAGTAAAAAGTAACAGGGAAAAGATAGAAGAAGTCAGGTATTCAAGTTTAGCCTTAATTGATATGTTTAAGCGATTAAAGCTGTGACTTCATAGACTTAAGTAAGTGCTTTTAGATAAAACTCCTTTTCTTTATCACTAATCCTTTACCTCTGAAATTCTTGCCAAAGGGGTGTCAGTAGGCAGCAGGACCCCAAGGGCTATTGGTAACAATCTTACACCATACACCAGATTAAACTCAAAATGGATAAAGGACATAAGTGTAAGTCATGATACCATAAAAGTCCTAGAGGAAAATGTAGGCAGTAAAATTTCAGATATCTCATGTAGCAATATTTTTGCCTATATATCCCCTAGGGTAGAGGTGTCAAACTAATTTTCACCAGGGGCCACAACAGCCTTGAGGTTGCCTTGAAAGGGCAGAATGTAATTTTAGGAGCTGTACAAATGTAACTACTCCTTAACAGTTAAGCAAGAGCTCAGCACTGCTGCCAGGTAGAAACAAGGTGCCAGGCCAGATAAAACAAGGTGGAGGGCCGGATTCGGCCCACAAGCCTCGTGTTTGTCACCTGTGCCCTAGGGCAAGGGAAATAAAGGAAAAATTAAACAAATGTGTCTACATCACATTAAAAACGTCTGCACAGCTAAAAAAAACATCAGCACAATGAAAAGAGAACTGACCATGTGGAAAAACGTATTTGCCAGTGATATGTTGGACAAGGGTATAATTTCCAAAATATTTAAAGAGCTTATACAACTCAACACCAGGAAGACAAACAACCCAAATTAAAAATGGGCAAAGGACCTGAATAGACACTTCTCCAAGGAGGACAGATGGCCCATAGATATATAAAGAGATGTTCAACATCAGAGAGATGCAAATTAAAACTAAAATGAAATCATCTCACACATTTTAAGATGGCTAATACTCATAAATCAACAAACAACAAGTCCTGGTGAGGAAGTGGAGAAAAGGGAACCCTAGTGCACTGTTGGTGGGAATGCAGACTGGTGCAGCCACTGCGGAAAACAGTATGGAATTTCCTCAAAAAACTAAAAATGGAAATGCCTTTTGATCTAGCAATTCTACTGTTGGGCATGTACCTGAAGAATCATGAAACACCTAACCAAAAGAATTTATTCACCCTCCATGTTCATAGGAGCACTATTTATAATAGCCAAGACTTGGAAACAGCCTAAGTGTCCATCAGTACATGAGTGGATCAAAAAAGTGTGGTACATCTACATAATGGAATACTGCACAACAGAAAGAAAAAGGAATTCCTACCTTTTGCAAAAACATGGATGAATCTGGAGAGTATTATGCTAAGTGAAATAAGCCAGGTGGTGAAAGACAAATGCCATATGATCTCACTTATCAGAGGAATCTAATGAACAAAATTAACTAATCAGCAAAATAGAATCAGAGGCAAGGAATCATGGAACAGACTAACAACTATAAAAGGGGAGAAAGGGGGTGGTGACAGATTGAAAAAAGGTAAAGGGATTAGTCAAAGAACCTATATGAAGGACTCATGGACATGAACAGTGGTATGGGGATTGGCTATGGAAGTGGGGGACAGTTGGATAGAGGGGGGAAAAGGGGGAAAATTGAGACAACTGTAGTACCATAAGCAATAAAATATTTTTAAAAGAATAGAAAATGATAATGTAAAAGTTAGGCATACATAAATAAAGGTTTTAAATGTTCCCTTATTGATATATTGATATTTGCAAATACTGTTAAGCAAGGAACTGCCTTTTATTTGCTAATGGAGGTGGTGATGTTTGTGTGACACTTTTGCTTTGTTGATATGTGAGGGATTATTTAGCACCTTCATAGTGAGAATAAGTGTCCTTACAGCTCAAGATGTGAAGGAATCGTCACTTTTAGTCATATAAGAACTGCTGCAGTGATCTGTGTGTCTTTGTAAAATTTTTTATCTTCTCCAAAGCAACATGGAGAATGTGGTTTCAGCAATATTTAAATGCCTCTTTAAATGGTTTTTGTGAGTGCAAGTATGTATATTTCTGAGTCATTTGTCATTTCCTTTTATGCTCTATGAATTATGGGTAAATATGTAATGAGTCTCACTATAGTACTCCTGAATTTTAACCACATATATCAAGCTGTGCTTCTATTTAAACTGACTGATAAAAAAGGAATTTGGAAAATGCTGTCTTAATGTAAGAAGTAGATTTTAATTCAACATTAACTGTACTAATTAGAGTAAAAATACAAATCATGCCTCCCTGTGGTACATTCATGAAGAAACAAGAGACATGCTTATCTCTTCTCTTTCATTTTTCTTGGCTGCCTTAGAAACAACACATCAATATAGAATCTGCTTACAAATGAAAAATTGTTGGTATAACATATGAATCATCTCTTTTTCTGTTTGTTTCCAACAAAAAAAACTGTCACCAGTAAATACTTTAGAACTTTGTCTGTCTTTTTTTTTCTGATTATAAAAGTTATACACACCCATAGTAAAAAGAATGAGGAACAAAATTGTTGGGAACTGCCCTGCCTAGTTTCAGAAGTTGTAATCCCCCATGGCTAAGGCTGAGTAAAGGACCTTGGAACCATAAGCTACTTGTGAGACAAAGCTTATCTTCCTTGTAGGGGCACCACCTCTGCCTCTTTTCTCTTCACCCTGATTGGCCCCAGGCAGATGACTGGTTAGCCAATGACAGGTAAGATTCCTCAAAAGAGGGATGACCTAAGACAGGCACAGTCATGAAGGGGCCCTCAGGGAAGGACTTAGGGGGCTATAGAAAAAGGGAGTAATGGACTCTTGCCCCTCGGCTTTGACATAGCCTAAGTCGTCATTCTGTCTGCAAGAAGTCTCCTAATTTCTCTGCTGCCTTACTTCCCCTGCTTGACTTAAGCCTGAAACAATGCCTTAAACCTGAAACAATGCCTTAAGACTGAAACAATGCTGGAGGTGGGTGCAGCCTGTGCTGTAAAGGGCAGGTTCCCTAGGGTGATCAGGCCTATGAAAGAATGCAAAAAAATCCTATGAAACCTACTTTGCTAATACCCTCAATTTAAATGATAAAGGTCCAGGCAGGAAATCAGTTTGTTCCTCAAAGTTTCATGGCCCTTTAACTATCTGACCTTGACTCAGAATAAGCCCTCAGAGTTCTTTGAATGTTATCTATTGTTTAATCATTTCTGCCTGACAATGATTGATGAGCTTTACGTATACACCCTGTATTCCTGTGCAAATTGAACCCAATAAAAGCTTGTCAAGGCAAGGGTCAAGGTACTTTCTTCTTGAGAGGGTAGCTGAGGCACTCTGAGGATTGCTCTCCTCTTGAGAGAGAAGCCACACCATCCCTTTTCCTTCACAGGACTCGATAGATTGTGTGATTTTGTCTCATAACTCGTACGTAACGCGCAGACCCCAGGAGCTGGAATCCGTGTCACAAAATAAACAGAAAAGCAAGATAAAGGTGATAAAAGTCATCTGTAATTCTATTATCCTGAAATAGCCAAAATTTTCTATTACTATTTAATGTATACTTTAATATATTTATATAACCAAATTTATATCATACTGCACACACTGACTATAATCTTTTCCACTTGACAACATGACTTTTATCTGTCATCATATATGCTTCTAGGAGTTATATTTAATGCTTGTATAATATTCTACTGAATGATTAACCATAATATATGTAATCAAACACTTATTGCTAAACATTTTCCAACTGTCTCCTTTTTATAAAATAAAAGAGTGGTGAATGTTTCTAATATAAATCTTAATTCATATCTCTGTTTCAAATACATTACATTTATGGGTCAAAAATAGAAATACTTTTATGGCTACTAATATATAATTGGCAAATTTTCTCTAGAAAACTGTCCCAAATCACATCAACACCAATAAAATAAGAAGAGGCTTATCAATCACTCATGAAATATTAGCTTACTTTTTAAACACATTTGCCCAATTCGATGGATGAAAAGTGAGCTCACATTTTGATTTGCATTTCTTTCACACTTTGAGAGTAAACAGTTATTCATATATGTTGACCATTTTTTTTTCTTGAGTGAATAGTCCACTCTAGTCCTTAGCCCATTTGTGATGGGAAACAATTATTTGTGTTTCTTATTGACTTCTAGAAACTATTTTTATATTTTTGGTATTAACCTTTGATCTTATTGAAATTACTGGTTTCCTGTAATTCTCTCCCATATATCTTCCCTTTTAACTTTGTTCATGCTGTTTTTTAAAAGTACTGACAGATTATTGAAAGGGATATGCTCTAATAAAATAGAAAATAGGGTCAGGAGAGAGAGATGCCTACTTGATCTTTCCTTTGTTCCTCACCACATTTGACACTATGTAGTTATTTTCATTTAGAGAAATTATAAGTCTAAGCCTGTGTCAGCATAGTAAAATATTGCTAAAAAGCAAAATATTCATCGAACTTCTTTTTCTGCATGGTGTCAAATGGCTGGTTTGATTTGGGTTTATTGGTTTGTTGTTGTTGTTGTTGTTGTTGTTGTTGTTTTTGGTTCACAGGCCTGCGCTCAATCCACTGAGCTACACCAGCCAGGGCTTATTGTTATTTTTAATAAACATATTATTCTGGAATATTGTACAAGGTATGTCCAGAAGGTAGTCAGGTATGTAATATAAGAAATAGAAGCCCTGGCTGGTGTAGCTCAGTGGATTGAGCGCGGGCTGTGAATCAAAGGGTTGCCAGTTCGATTCCCAGTCAGGGTACATGCCTGGGTTGCAGGCCAGGTCCCCAGTGGGGGCCACATGAGAGGCAACCACACATTGATGTTTCTCTCCCTCTCTTTCTCCTTCCCTTCCCCTCTCTCTAAAAATAAATAAAATATTAAAAAAAGAAATAGAGACATTTATTGAAGAAGATACAAGATATGAGAAACATTATACATAGGACAATGACACCTCAGTCCTTTTCAAAGTAGGCACCATGGGGCCTCATACAGTTCTCCCAGTCACCATCAGCTGCCCCTTTGTATTTTCTTCATTGACAGTATGAAATCTCTCCCCTTTCAAAGGTGATTTTAATTTTGGGAAAAGCCAGAAGTTGCAGGACACCAAATCTGGGTTGTAGGGGGGCTGAGTCACCTGGGTGATTTGATGTTTTGTGAAAATTTCTGCATGAGATGTGATGCATGACCTGGTGTGTTGTTGTGATGAAGCTGCCAATCACCAGTTGCCCATAGCTGTGGCCTTCTGAATCATCCGAACACTTTCCGCAGAGGAATGCTCAAGCTTAACACAAAGTTTGATGCAGATTGGCTGCTATATTCATTCAGTCATTTTGTATGCAACAGCCATACTATACACAAGCTCACCCAACTGTGTCTACTGCCCCCACTAACTAGTAGAGTGAAGTTGTCATTGTTAATGCATGCATATTCCAGTCCAGTCTCCTTGGGTGCCAAGTTACATCAATGTTGCACAAACTCTTCTTGTTATATTAATGATGACTGGACTTTTTCTGGACAGACTTCATATGAATACAATGACAGTAATAGTTCTGCTTTCCCACAAGGGGGCAAAGAAGACCAGTTAGTGTTCTGCTGTAGACTAAACACAGAGACTAGAGATCTGTAAAAATGAAGGAGCACCTAGAAATCATCCATGTCGTCTATCCCTTCTTTATAGTATATCCAGAAAAATGAAAATCTGGAGAGGTGAAATGACTTGTTCAAGGTCGCAGAGCTGGCTACTCAGAGAGCTGAGTCCTAGGTACTTTCCAGTACACCATACTGTGTTAAATTGACACAAACTGTAAACACAATTTTTTTCCAATTTTTTAAAGTTTATTTTTCTCTTTGAGACAAAATTCACATAACAACATTAACCATTTTACACTTTACAATTCAGTGGCATTTAGTACATTCACACATACATTTTAACCTCCTAAATTAAAATCCCAATCCTGCCACTAAAAGATCATGTTACCTTAGGCTATTTATGTAACCTTCCTGAGCTTCAGTCTCTTTAGCTTGTGTAATGAGAAATTGATGACTTTCTTAACAGACAGTTGTGAAAATTACCAGAAATAATATGCATGAGGGCCTAGCACTGTGCTTGGCATAGAGTAGATGAGAAATAATTCTTTCCTTCCTTCATAATATTAATCAGCTGTTCCCCATCTAGTATCAGCATATTTTTTCATATTAAGATAAAAATAGATTCCAGAGCTAAAATAAAAATAGATTCCAGGCTATATTTTTCTCTTCTCATGAATATTACTGCATTATCTATATGGAATTGTAAATGTCCTCAGAGGTTAATAATTATTAAAAAGAACTTCACAACACAGGTTCTTGTGACATAGTTAGCAAGGAATTGCAGTATTTAACAGATGCACTTTAAAACAAACACATTTGTTAGAGGAATTTCAAAAAATGGAAGATGACTCCAGTTTAGGAGTGAGGTGCAGAAAGCAAGAAGATATGTGTGAAACTTTAGGTCAAATTTTACAACCAACCCTAAGAATATGATCCAATCCCCTCTTTTTATAGGTAATAAAACTGGGGAACAGAGAAGTTAAGCAAATTTGGGAAGTCTATACAACTGGCCACTGATAGACCAATCCTTAGAACTCTTTTTGATATAGGGAAATGACCTAAACCCAGTAGGCCTTAGCACAGGATCCCCCTTCCCCCAGTTCAAACGGCAAGGCCAGCCAGCGAGCCAGCCAGGAGATAAGGTGCTAATGGCCTGGCCTGCATCAGTCAAAACATAGAGTGCTGGCTAACCAAATAAAGAAATCTGAATTAACTCCTGCATTCCTCTGCATTCTGCTTCTGTATCTCGCTTCTGCCACATAGCCTGGAAGAGATAAAGTATATAATTCCTGTAACCCCTTTGTTTGAGGCCCAGAATTTGGAGTTGGACTCCTCTGGGACCACACGTGAATAAAGGATCGTGCTCTTGAACCCCTCCAGTGTCTGGTCGTTTGGATTTTCTGTAACATTTGGTTCCCTGACCAGGAAATGACCTTATACACAATGGGCTGAATTGCCACCGGGAGGAGATGAACAGAGTTGGCAGGTGACGACCCGAGAGAGGGGGAGCACGCGCCCTGAGATTTCTTAGGCCCTACCGATCTGGGTGCCGAACGCCGGGCCGTCGGCAGTCTGCTCCTGGGTTCGGAGGGACTCAGACCACGATCCCTTGGAAGGCGCCAAATCTGTGAATGGGTGAGTGCCCTGGGGACCAGACCCGAGACCAGGAGAGGCTGATCATCTCTCAAATCAGAAATCAGGATCAAGACTAGGGAGTCCGATCACCGGACCCTCACTCAGGGAGGGAAAGTTTAAACTCTGTGCGACTATGTGTGTATGTTAGTGTAGGTATGTCTGTGACCTGAGTGGTTTCCCTTCAAGGAAACACCCTCCCTTTGTTTGTCTGTGCTGGCACTGGGTGGGAAGCATGGGTGGGGGGCATCTCCACAGGGCCACCTGTGGAGGGAGGGGCCTGGTCCCCTCTGCAGAGTATGGATGACTGGGAATGAGCTCCTCCCAGCTAGTGAAGATAGCATCTAAAGTTTACAATGCCTGGGAAGCAGGGAAAGCAAAACAGGCCACAGTAGTTTTTAGAATAAGCTCAGGGAAGCCAAAAAGAAGCAAAACTCTAGGGCAGAGAAAAGAAACTCATTAAGTGCCGGCCACTGCACCAGTGGCAAAAAAAGAAAAAAAAAAAAGAGACCCTACTGCTGCAGCTGAGGCAAAAAGGGAAAATTAGACCTGCACTCCGGAGGAAGGTTTGAAATTCCTCTTCCAGAAAAAGACAACAAGTGCTGATACAGGGTGACAGTGTTTGTTATGTTATACAAGTGTTTGTAAAGCTAGGGACTTTTGGCTGCCACATACTGAGTTTAAGTGTAGTCCTTCCCAGTGTAGGAAAGGAACCAGGGTTGAAAGCATATGAAAGAATAGAAAGTCTGTAGAAGTGAAAGTTTTGAGAAGCCTAGTAAATATCAGGAAAAAAAAGGAAGAATAGAAGGTTTGTGAATGTTGCAAAAGAATTTGAAGTGAATAGTTAAATCTAGATGAGCAGAAATATGTATAAAGGATGTTAAAGTTTTAAACCTAGAGTAATGAAAGCCTCAACTACTTGTTTTCTGGTTTCATGGGAAAAGACAAATTTCTCACATTGGTTCTAGTCTGATCAGAAAATTGTATTGAAGACCTAGGAAAGGTCGCTGTAGCTGGTTAGAGAGAATACCTTTGACGCCTATGACCCAGGAAAGGTCATTTGAGGCTAATGAGTATTTAAGCCCGAGGCAAAGAGCTTGTCTCTGCCAAGAGACTGGGCCTGAAGGAGCATGTCTCCATAAGGCACCAATGGACACATTTGGTGCAAGAGAATGCCTCTACCTGTGTATTGTTCTAGAACTCTGTATTTTGGATTTTTCTCTGTATCTGCTCTGAAAAAGAAATTAAGAATTCCAGAAAAAGTTAAAACTTCATACTCTGTAAAAAAGTGAATAAGGAAAAAGGATTTTCCATCATGCTTTGTATTTTTCTCCCTACCTGATCCCTCCAGAATTTGGCAGAAGGAGTGTGTGATGACATAAAGTTTCTTTGCATAAAACCAATAAGACCAGTCATTAATAGTGGTTTTGTTAACCAAGACTTTTAAAATAATTTAAAAAGTATTTTTTAAAATAATTTTTATCTCCTTAATGATATTCACTATTTGAGAGAAACTTGTCATCATACCTTCCTGTACTTCTTTAATTATGGTTTCCTTTCGTTCTGTGAACAATTTGTAATGGCTGCTTTGAAGTCTTTAATATGACTCTTATATCTTCTAAAAAGTTTATTGTTATTCAATTACTGCTGTCACCACTTGTCTCCCATCACTAACCACTGCCCCACCCACCACCATTTTACACATCCAACCTTCTCTCCTGTTGTCTTTGTTCATGGGTCCTTTATATATGTTCCTCGTCTTGACCCTTCTCCTTCTTACTCCCATTATCTGCTTCTCCCCTCCCTTCTTGTCACTGTCAGTTTGTTCTTTATTTCCATGTTTCTGGTTCTATTTTGCTCACTTGTTTGTTTTGTTGATTAGGTTTAGGTTCCACTTATATGAGAGATCATATGGTATTTGTCTTTCACTTCCTGGCTAATTTCACTTAGCCTAATAGTCTCCAGTTTGATCCATCCTGTCATGAAGTGTAGGGGTTCTTTCTTTCTTTCTGCTGGGTAGTGTTTTAATGTGTAAAAGTACCACAGGTCCTGATTCACTCATTTACTGATGGGCACTTAAGGTGTTTCCACAATTTGGCTACCGTAAATAAGGCTGCTATGAACATTGGGGTGGGTGGATTATTTTCAATTAGTGTTTCAAGAATCTTAGGGTATAATCTCAGCAGCGGAATTGCTGGGTCAAAAGGCATTTCCACTTGTAGTCTTTTGAGGAAATTCCATACTGATTCCCACAATGGCTGCACCAGTCTGCATTCCCACCAATGGGGTACTAGGTACTCTTTTCTCCACATCCTCACCAATACTTGTTGTTTGTTGATTTGTTTATGATAGCCATTCTGACCAGTGTAAAAGAGTATCTCATTGTGCTTTTAGTTTGCATTTGTCTGATGGTTAGTGATGCTGAGCATCCTTTCATATATCTGTGGGGCCTCTGTATGTCCTCCTTGGAGAAGTGTCTGTTCAAGTCATTTGCTCATTTTTTAATTGGATTGTTTGTCTTCCTTGTGTGGAGTCATGTGAGTTTTTCCTATATTTTGGAGATCAAAACCTTGTTTGAAATACCATTGCAAGTCTATTTTCTCATAAATTTTGTTCCTTTTTCATTTTGCTGGTGTTTTCTTTAGCCATACAGAAGCTATTTAATTTGATATACAATGATCCCTCACCTATCGCAGGAGTTACATTCCAGAGATCCCCATGATAGGTGAAAATACACGAAGTAGCAGAGTTATATTTATTTTATTATTTATATATTTTTAAGGCTTTATAAACCCTTCCCACACTCCTATAAACCTTTCCCACTCTCTTATTAACCTTTCCCACACTCTTATAAACACTTCATATGCTCTTAAACACTTTCTACACTCTTAAACCTACGTAATTTTAACAACATACAAAATTCTACATGGGTACTCACCAGTGAAGTATACTACAACTTGAATGATGAAGCTCATGAATTATGTAGCTGTGCAGTACTGATGGCGATGAAGGTGATGACGATGAGATAAATGCACTGCACAGCCAAGAAGAGCATTACAGGACTTCTGAAGGCACCACTTCATCAGGTGGTGCAGTATCTTCTCCCTGGGCTGTAACTTCTATTTCAGCTGAAGGCACAGGCATAACTGATCTCTTTGTCAGAGTGATGAACATAGTTATGGGGAATTGCTGGTGCTGCTTTTTATCTGCAGAGGCAGCTTCTCCATGCAGGGAAACATTCCTGAGTCCAAAGCATCTCTGAAATTTGTCAAACCAGCCCTTGCTGGCATTGAATTGGGTTGGTCTGGTGGGAGGAGCACTCAATGGTCCTGCTTTTGTGTCATCATCCTCATCTTCACCCTTGTCACCATCATGAACATCCATGCTTTCCGAAAAACTATCACAAATTTTCATGCCCTTCATCCAGATGGTGTTGGTATCCAGCAAGATATTCTTCTTCCTGCAGTCATTTACCCACAGGGCCAATGCAGACTCCATCCTCACAATGGCCTTCTTGCAGGAAGTGACCATCCTCTTTGCAGTCTTCTTAAAAGTCATTGTTGACACAGTCTTTGGGAGAGAGCCGGGTCAACTGCTCCCTCCCTTGCGGACAGACCAAGGTCTGAGCAACACCAGGAGAGTTCTAGTTGCAGAGAGGGGAATAAGGATGAAGAGGCAAGATGCATGGGGCTCTGATCACCCACGAAGTCTGTGGCCACCAGCTCAGGAGACCTGAGAGACAGGCAGTAACGGGCACTAACCCCTATAGTCACCACTCTGGCTGGAAAAATGGGCTACATGAGATGGCAGGCTTGAGTAGGAGGAATTTATCAAGCAGAGGGACTGGAGAATCTGCTGTGACAGCCCCGTAGCTGATTCCCAACCCAGCCAGGCAGAAGGCACTGCATCTCCCCGTAGCACTGGGGAGGGTTTGGGCCCAAACCCGTGGGATGGAGGCAGCCTAGCAAAGTGGGCACCCCTGCACCCCAGCCTACAGCAAAACCACCAGGGAAAAGAGCTCTAAAGAAAACCAGGATTCCCCAATCTAAGACATTGGGGAAAGGAGCCAGACTAGTTCTTGGGACAGTACTTGCAAGACAGGCTGAGTAAACATTGGGGAGGGAGAAACACCACACCAATCACTCCCCAGCCTACTGCAGCCAGAGAGCAGAAAAACCGGTTTGGCCAGTTTGAAACCTACAAGAGGTGGAAGCAGTGAACACCAGGATACCTGAAGGAGACTGCACCACTGAATCTCACAGGCATTCTCCCACAGCAGTTCACACCATAAACCCTGAGAGCCAGAACAAATCCATTTAAGAAGAGGAAGCTATCAAGAAGAGTCTCAAAAACAATGAGAAGACAAACAAACAATCTCCAAATGAAAGGGAAGGACGAATCCTCAGAAAGAATGCTAAGCGAAATGGAGGCAAGTCAGCTATCAGATATTGAATTCAGAAAACTGGTTATCAGGAAGTTTCATGAGGTCACAATAAGCTACCAGAAACTAAAGGGGAACTACAATGAGCTCAATGAAAACTATACCAACATGAAAAAGGAAACAGAAAACATAAACAAGGGCCAAGAGGAATGAAGAATACAATCGCGGAACTGAAGAACACAGTGGAAGGAATCAAAAGCAGGATCAATGAAGCAGAAGAACAGATCAGCGAGCTGGAGAATGTAGTAGAAAAAAACACCCAGAAGGAGCAAGAAAAGGAAAAAAAGGCTCAGAAAGAATGAAAAGGGATTAAGAGAAATGCAAGACAATATGAAACATAATAATATCCGTATAATAGGGATACCAGAAGGAGAAGAAGAAAAGCAAGGGATAGAAAATCTATTTGAAAAAGTAATGATGGAAAACTTCCCTAATTTGACGAGAGAAAAAGTCACACAAATCCAAGAAACACAGAGAGTCCCAATCAAGAGGAACCCAAAGAGGCCCTCTTCAAGACACATCATAATTAAAATGGCAAAATTCCAAGACAAAGAGAGAATCTTAAAGGCAGCAAGGGAGAAGAAGGAAGTAACATACAAGGGAGCCCCAATAAGGTTAGCTTCTGACTTCTCAATGGAAACACTCCAAGGCAGAAGAGAATGACAAGAAATATTCTAAGTAATGAGAAGCAGAGGCCTGAAACCTGTCTTTTTTACCCAGCAAGGTTCTCAATCAAGATAGAAGGCCAAATAAAGAGCTTCCAAGACAAAAGCAGTCTAAAAGAATATGCATCTACCAATCCAGCACTTCAAGATATGCTAAAGGGACTGCTCTAAGGAAAGAAAGGAAAAGAGAGAGACAGGAACACAGGTACAAAAATGAAAATGAACAAGTACCTATTCATAATAACCTTAAATGTAAATGGATTAAATGCTCCAATCAAAAGACACACTATAGGTGAATGGATAAGAAAGCATAACTCACACATATTCTGCCTACAAGAGACTCACCTTAGGGCAAAGGACTTACACAGATTAAAGTAAAGAGCTGGAAACAAATATTCCAATCAAATGGACAGGGAAGAAAAGCTGAGGTAGCAAAATTTATATAAGAAAAAATACACTTCAAAAAAAGAGCCATAAAAAGAGATCCGAAAGGTCACTTCATAATACTCAAGGGAAGACTCCACCAAGAAGACATAAACATTGTAAATATATATGCACCCAACATAGGAGTACCCAAACACATAACGAAAATCTTAGAGTACTTCAAGAAAGATATTATAGCAACACAATTCTGGTAGGGCATTTTAACACCCCAGTGTCAAAAATGGACAGATCTTCCAAACAAAATATCAACAAAGATATTGTGGCATTGAAAAACGCCCTAAATGAAATGGACTTAACTGATATATATAGAGCCCTGCATCCCAAAGAAGCTAAATACACATTCTTTTCAAATGCCCATGGAACCTTTTCAAAAATAGACCACAAAACAGGACACAAGACAGGCCTCAAAAAATGCAAAATAATTTAAATCATACCAAGCATTTTCTCTGATCACAAGGGACTGAAATTAGAAACCAACCCCAAGGGAAAAAACCCAAAACACTCAAAATCATGGAGATTGAATAACATGCTATTAAACAATGAATGGGTCAAGTATGAAATTAGGGAAGAAATCAAAAAGTTTCTGGAAACAAATGAAAATGAACTCACAACAACCCAAAACTTATGGGACACAGCGAAAGCAGTCCTGAGAGGGAAGTTCATAGCAATACAGGCCTACGTAAAAAAGATAGAAACATTTCAAACAAACAATCTAACCCTATGCCTACAAGAACTCGAGGAACAACAACAAAGAGCCCAGAGATAGTAGAAGGAAGGAAATAACCAAAAACAGAGCAGAATTAAATGACATAGAGACAAAAAGCACAATTCTAAGGATCAGTGAATCCAAGAGCTGGTTCTTTGAAAAGATAAACAAAATCGACAAGCCTTTAAGCAGGCTCATCAAGAAAAGAAGAGAGAGAACCCAAATAAACACAATCAGAAATGAAAGAGGAGAGATTACAACTGACACCACAGAAATACAAAGGATTGTAAGAAATTACTATGAGGAGCTATATGCCAAGAAATTTGAAAAACTAGGTGAAATGGACAAATTTCTAGAAAAATATAATCTTGCAAAACTCAACAAAGAAGAAGCAGAAAGCCTGAACAGACCAATAACAGCAGATGAAATTGAAGCAGTAATCAAAAAACTCCCGACACACAAAAGCCCTGAACCAGATAGTTTCACTGGAGAATTCTACAGAGCATTTAAAGAAGAGCTAACCCCTATCCTTCACAGACTATTCAAAAAAATTCAAAAGGATGGAAGACTCCCAAACTCTTTTTATGAAGCCAGCATCATCCTAATCCCAAAACCAGATAAAGACACAGCAGAGAAAGAAAACTTCAGGCCAATATCGCTGATGAACATATATGCTAAAATCCTCAACAAAATATTGGCAAACCACATCCAACAATACATTAAAAAGATCATACACCATGACCATGTGGGATTCATCCCAGGGATGCAAGGATGGTTCAACATTCACAAATCAGTAAATGTAATAGACCACATACACAAAAACAAAGAGAAAAAACACATGGTCATATCAATAAATGTGGAAACAGCATTTGACAAGGTACAGCACCCATTTATGATAAAAACTCTCAGCAAAGTGGGAATAAAGGGAGCATTCCTCAACATAATAAAGGTCATATATGAGAGCAATACAGCCAACATCATAATCAATGGACAAAAACTAAAATCTTTTCTGCTAAGGTCAGGAAGAGGACAAGGTTGTCCACTTTCACCACTTCTATTCAATATAGTTTTGGAAGTTTTAGCTATAGCAATCAGACAAGAAAAGGAAATAAAAGGCATCCAAATTGGAAAGAAGAAAACAAAACTGTCACTGTTTGCAGACGATATGACAGTGTACATGGAAAATCCTATAGATGCCACCCGAAAACTGCTCAACCTAATAAATGAATTTGGCAATACAGCAGGATACAAAGTCAATATCCAGAAATCAAAGGAATTTTTGTATACCAATAACGAAACAGTAGAAGCAGAAATCAAGAAAAAAATCCCATTCGGTATAGCAAAAAAACAAAACAACAACAACAAGAAAACAGGAATAAACCTAACCAAGAAGATGAAAGACCTGGGTGCAGAAAACTACACAACATTGACGAATGAAATCAAGAAACAAACAAATGGAAACATATACCATGTTCTTGGACTAGAAGATTACATCATTAAAATGTCCGTCCATATTACCCAAGGCGATTTACAGATTCAATGCAATACCTATTAAAGTACCAATGGCATATTTTCCAGACACAGAACAAACACTTCAAAAATTTATATGGAACCATACACTACCCCGAATAGCAGATGCAATTTTGAGAAAGAAAAACAAAGTACGAGGGATCACAATACCTGTTACCAAACTGTATTAGAAGGCCACTGTAATCAAAACAGCTTGGTACTGGCATAAAACCAAGCACATAGACCAGTGGAACAGAACAGAGAGCCCAGAAATAAACCCAAGTCTCTACAGTCAGTTAATATTCTACAAAGAAGACAACACCATAAAATGGAGTAAAAATAGTCTGTTCAACAAATGGTGTTGGGAGATCTGGACAGCTACATGCAAAAAAATTGGAACTCGAGCACCAACTTACACCATACACAAAAATAAATTCAAGATGGAGAAAAGACTTAAATATAAGCCATGACACCATTAAAATCCTAGAGGAGAACATAGGTAGGAAAATCTCAGATATCTCACGCAGCAACATTTTTACTGATATGTCCCCCAGAGCAAGGGATGTAAAGGAAAGAATAAACAAATGGGATCTCATCAAAATAAAAAGCTTCTGCACAGCTAAAGAAAACAGCATTAAAATAAAA
>PVKM010030969.1:0-17060 GCA_004027735.1 Carollia perspicillata | reverse complement strand
GGTTTCCTCATTGTTCACAAGGTGATTCTAAAAATTCGCAGTGGCCGTTTAGATCTTTAACTTGCCGCTGTTTCTCCATGGCTTCCCTGAGCTTTGCTCGTCTTAGACGTTTGAAAACAGCAGCAGCAGCTAATGTTTACTGGGCACTGACAGGTACTGCCCATACACTGTAATAGGTGGTAGATGCCCTTAACATAATTTATTCATATTAACGTATCTTTCACTTATCACAGTCATACATAAATAGGTAGTATAACATAGAGGTTTAAAAACTGGGCTTTTGTGTCAAAAAGACTTTAATTCAAATCCCCAAAGCACCCATAGGTATCAAAAAGCATAACCTTGGCCCTGGCTGGTGTGGCTCAGTAGGTTGAGCACTGGCCCATGAACCAAAGGGTCGTTGGTTCGATTCCCAGTCAGGGCGCATGCCTGAGTTGCAGGCCAGGTCCCCAGATAGGAGCACATGAGAGGCAACCACACACTGATGTTTCTTTCCCTCTCTTTCCCCCTCCCTTCCCCTCTGTCTAAAATAAATAAATAAAATCTTTATATAAAAGCATAACCTTGGTTAAATTACATACTCTGTCAATTTTTCTCTTTTATAAAATGAGGATACCAGAACTCCTTTTTTAGAGGATTTCCACGAGGATTAAGTGCAATGATGCACGTGAATCTTGAAGCACAGAGATTGTCAAATAATAAGCGCTCATTAAATGCTACCCGTTATACTTTTTATTAGGTAATTATTAAGTCAGCATTTTCTGGGCAAGGTCTGTGAGCCTCATATCATCTGAGGAAGGTATATAAGAAGCAGTGTTGGTAGAAGGACCAACACCAGATGGTTTCACTAGTGTGGAGTCTGAAGAACAAAATAAACAGACAAAATTGAAACAGACTCATAGACACAGAGAACAGACTGACAGTCACCGGAGGGGAGGGGACTGGGGACCGGGCGAGAAAGGCAATGGAGTTAAAAGTGCAAACTGTTAGTTATGAGATGGTAACTAACAGGGATGTCAAGTACAGCTTAGGGAATAGAGTCAATAGTGTCGTAATAAGTATGTACGGTGCCGGGGGGCGCTGGACATGTCAGGGGGAACACTTTGTAAAGTATATGCTTGTCTAACCATCACGCTGTTCACCTGAACTAATATAAACTAATGTCGACTGTAAAAATGATTTACTGTGAAGAACATGGGAGGTTTGCTTTCAAATAATTCAGTGAAGAAAAAAGGGTGAAAGGGTACAATGGAGCAAATCTGGAAAGATCTTGAAGATTGTTGAACTGAGGTTATGGAGGTTCATTGTACTAATTTCTCTACTTTGAAGCATAGTTGAAATTTTTCCTTGAGAAAAAGAGAAAGAAAGAAAGGACAGTGCTTCGTGCTTCTGTTGGAACTGGGCAGACAAACTCAGTCCTCATCCGGAACGGTAAAGCCATCTGCGCGGCCGCGCTTATAATCACCCGGAGGGCAGAAGAGAAGGCAGGCCTCCCGGGCAGAAGAGAGAAACCCAGGACGAGGGGCGGGCAGGTGACGGAGGAGGAATGCCAGGGGCGGGGGCGGGGCACAGGGACGCCAAGGCAGAAATAGGCGTGACCAGTGGCGCGCACGTGAATTTAACAGCAACAGAGGCTTTCTGGGAAATACGGACGATAAATGGGGCCGGGTAACATGTGGGAAGATTCTGGGGGACTTGAAAGCGAGGCAGACGATGCCCAGAACGGGCGACTCTGCGGAGAAAGCGGACAGTCTGCTCTGGAGGGGACGAGGAGAGATCGCTGGAGGAGTGCGGCCTCAGTTTCCCTTCCAGGGGATGAGAGTGTTTTGAAATCAGGTAGCCACGGTGGTTGAACCACACAGTGGGTGTACTCTGTCAGTCACAGCAGAGTTTGTCATCTGTGTTTTTTTATCACGCACCAGGCCAGGCAGAATTTAGATTTAGCGCAGCGCATAGCAAGCATGGTGAGGTCCTTCATCGGGGGAGTATCCAGGTGAAAATGGTACAGGAAGATATTTGGCAGGACGTTGTTGATGGAAAGTTCTCAGAGTGGTTCCTAAGAGCAAAGCAGATGATAAGCCACCTAACGTCGTTATCGATTGTTTATTAGATGCCTACTGTATGCCCGTTACTGTGTTGGGTGCTGGAAACGAGTACTGTATCGGGCTGTACTTTTGCCCAGTGCACAGGGACAAGCAGGAGAACTTGCTGTATCGACAAACACTAAGACCGGAAAAACCAAACGACCAAAGACAGGTGACACTAGCACCTACCCACATCTTCACTTTCAGATGACATTGACCTAGTCTGTCGTACTCTGCACTGGGTGATGCGGAGCCCCTGCCGACAGAACAGCATTTGTATCTTTAGGACTTATATCAGGGGGGAATAACCCCATTATGAAAAGTTTCAACACTTATTTTAAACCTACAATGACAGCATTATCACACCAGTAAAATGAACTAATTTCTTAGTATTACCTAATATCCAGACACATTCAATTTTCTTAAACTGTCTTAACCATGCCGTTTCACCATAGGTTTATTTGAACCTGGATTCAGACAAAGTCTACACATCGCATTTGGTTTACATGTTTCTTACGCCTTTTACCATTTGTAACAGGTCTCCTTCCTTTTGATATTTGGTCATGCCATTTATTTATTGCTGAGAGCGGGCCGTTTGTAAAGCGTGCTGATGTTCTGGGTTTGGCCGTTTGCCTCCCTGTGGTTTCATGGAACACGTTCCCCTTTCCCAGCATGCTCTGCAAAGTGGTACTGAGACCTGGGAGCTACATCAGCTTCCGGTTCAATCATTTGGGAAACCACTTCTGTAAATGAGCTTACAAGTTTATAACGAGTCAGAGTCTCAGTGGTTAGAGAGCTAGAAGAACACAATTCTTGAGGCTCCAGTCATTGTTCAGAAAAATTTTTATTTGGTTGTTGTAGGTTCATAATGAAAAATTGGAAAGTGTGGGGAGGAGTGGAGGTGGAGGTGGACAAGGGTGAAAGGGGATAAATGGGAATGGGGGAAAATGCAGTTTAAATAAACAAATAAATAATCGGGAAAGTCATACAAAACCCGAAAGGGGTCTTGACCTCAGACTTTTAAGTGATGGGTGATGTCGTTTGCTGTACACTCTTCTCATCACAGATGTGCAAGCAGACCGCTCTTCTCCCCCACCTCCGCTCCCAGAAAGAACCCCAGAGTCCTTCCTACTTGCCGATGAACACTGTAAGTGGCAGCACTTTCTCTCCAAAAAGTTCTAAAAACAAGGCTGTTATAAGGTTAATGATAAAGCAGGACCTAAATGAGAAAGGTACAAGGAATGATTAAATAAGATAAGAAGAGTACATTTAAAAATCCCATAATGTATTGTAAAAATAATGCCTAAAAACTCCAAGCAAAGATTGCTGAATATATATCTATATAAAACCTGAAAGCTTAAGAAGCTATGTAACAAAACCTTTTTTTTTTTTTAGGTATGCAGGCTCAACCCATGGAGATTTATTCTGCTAGCTGTCCTAACGCCGCGGAAAATTCAATATCTTCAAAACAGACATTGAAGACCCCTGGGAAAAATTTCACAAGGAGTAAGGTAACGACAATGGGAGTTTACAGAAACATGCCGGAAGCCCTTCATTACTGAAAGTGTGGCCCCTTTGTCCCCCACCCCTGCCAGCTGCCCGCATTGAGATGAAAAATTAGATTATATAGCTTCACTGAAATGGTTGGTCTTACGACTTTCAAAATTAACAGAAGGAAACCAAAAAGGAAAAAAAATACAGCTTAGTTTAAACCATGCCCAATAAAACCATCAACTTTTTTTTTCCGGAACAAGATAAACTGATTCCAAAGTTCGTATGGGAGGATGAAAAGAGCAAGAATGGCCAGAAAAGTGGAAAAAATGAAAGTAAATGTAAAAGCAGGGGAAGGAGGGTAGCTTTACCAGCTAGGAAAATGTCGTAAAGCCCCAGTAATTAAAATAGTATGATATTGATGTACAAAAAAAAAACACACATACCAGCGGAGTAGGACAGGAAGTCCAGAAACAGACAGAAATGCATGCAGGAATTTAGTGTGTAGTTAAAGATGGTCATCTTAGTCATTGTTGTGGGATGAGCTGAATACTCACCTGAAGAAGCAGCTAGGGTCCATGCTTCGCAGCTGTACCAGGATGTAATCTAGGAGGGTAAAATGTTTAAATGTTAAAAAAAAACAACAACAAGAAACAAGAAAACAAAACCAACCCAAAAAGTACTAACAAAAAAAAAACTTGCAAAGATTACTTTACGACCTGGGAGTGGGAATGACCTATATATGACTCAGAATCCAGGAACCATAAGAAGAGAGATTTATACATTTTCCTAAATAATATAGAAAATTTACGCATGGTGAAACTAAAATCACCTTAAAAATTAAAAGACAGAGGACAAATTGGAGAAAAATACCTGCATCTGGCATCATAGCTAGGGAGTTATTTCTTTAATGTATAAAGACTCCTAGAAATTCATAGAAAATTATAACCTTAGTAGAAAAGTGGGCAAAAAAAGAGATCAGATAGTTTAAACAAAAATAAATATTCATGGTCTGCCCACTAAACATTTGATATGTTCACCCTCACTCATAATAAGAGAAATGCAAATTAAGAACGCTGTGGTGTACTGTTTTTCATTGATCAGAATGGCACGTTCCAACGTGTGACTGCATTCTCTGTGAGGCAGACCATGGATGGGAACACAAGTACACGCCTGCGTTGTGGGTGGGAATGTCACGTTGCTGTAATTTCTATGGAGGACAATTGAACAATATCTATCAAATGCATCTACCCTTTGACCCACTTCCAGGAGTTTACCCTTCAAATATGGGTGTACATATACGAAATGAGCCACGTCCAGGCTCTTTAGTGCAGTATTATTTGTAAAAGCAGACTACTGGGAACAACATAAACATTAATCATTAGGGAAATTGATCAAATAAATCATGGTATGTGCAGACAATGGAGTACTATGCAACTAAAAAAATGAGGACTTTCTCACTGTGTTTATATATAAATTTATTAAGTTTTGCTTTAAAGGCACAAAACAGAATCTGTATTGGTTTTACATATTTATATGTAACTCTGGAAGGCTACAACGGGCATCTGTATGGGGAAGGTTAGAAACTGGCTAGACAGAAAACAAGAATGGTAGCATGAAAACCATGTTTAGTTGACTGTATTGGGGTGACGCTGGTTCACAGAGCCGTACAGGTTTCCAGCGCACAACCTAACGAGGCATCACCTGCACGCTGCGTCGGGTGCCCATCGCCCCAGCCTGGTCGTATTTTTACTGAGAGGGTTTGAATCATAAACAAATGATCTCTTTTTAAAAACCTAAAAAAATGTTCAAGAAAAAAGAATTTATTGAAGATCTAGTGTATAGAAAACTACATTTCTGTTAGGTGTTAGGAAAACAGAAATGTCATCAAGAACACCCGTCTGCCCTTGGAAAGAGTACAGTTAGTCATTGCATCAGTGTGCCCATGTAAGAAACAATATGGAAACTGTCAGGGAGACTGGACTGCCATGGGACAGATGAAACATACCTGCCGAGGATATGTGGAGAAGAGAAATCTGGGTGGGTTCCCGGAAGAGATAAGCTAGACGTCCCACTGTAAAGGGGGCAGAGGACATGGGTTTACTGTAAGGAAAGAGAAGGGAGGAGCATGGCTAACGCATGGGCAGGACCTTAGGAAACTGAGTGCAGAATGTGGTTGATAAAAATCCTTGGCTAGAACGGGAATGGCTATGGATCACAGCTGTCTTCAGGAGCCTTTGTGGGTTCTCGAATCGTCCTAAAAAGGAGAAGTGGCAAACTCCGTTTTTTCCTGATAGGCTGATAGAACTATTTCTAAATTCATAGTGTGATTCTCAGATGGGTGGGAAAAATAGCAAGATAAAATCAAGTGGAGACTTGCACTGAATTAAAAATGGCAAAATGGAAAAATAGTTCTGTGCATTTTGATGGCTATTTTTAAAGGAAATTAATCCTGCCCTGGCTGGTGTGGCTCAGTGGATTGAGTGCCGGCCTGCAAACCAAAGGGTCGCCAGTTCTACTCCCAGCCAGGGCAGATGCCTGGGTTGCAGGCCAGGTCCCCAGTAGGGGGCGTATGAGAGTCAACTATACATTGTTGTTTCTCTCCCTCTCTTCCTTCCCCTCTCTAAAAATACATAAGTAAATACAACTAAAAAAAAATAAAGGAAATTAATCCTTTTGACTGAAGTCTGTATTTCTACTTGATTAAAGTATTTTGGATTTCAGACAGAAAAATTAACATTTTCCTTTTCTTCATTTCTGTAGAGTTTGAAAATTTTGCGGAACATGAAAAAGAGTAAGCATCTTTACACTTATTTTTTTAGAACACATGCACTGCTTTTGTAATGATTTAATTCTTCCTTACATAACCACTCCGTGAAAAAGTTAATATTCTTCCTCAACAGAGGCTTGCCGGGCGCTCCGGATCGGGTCACTCCCCAGCTGTGCGCTGTGCGGGGCTCCACGGTGACGATATGGAGCAGGGTGGAAGGGACGGGGGAGCTCCGGTGACAGCCTGGAACAGTGGAAAGCTGTTTGGCACTTTCTACTCATCCTAAGATGCTGTTATCCAAATGCACTGTTTAAAATTCCCAGCAGTCTAACCTCAAATGTATTTTCTTTGAAAACAGTCACAGCAAAGCATATTGTGAAACAAATGTGTTGATTTAATGAAATAAACTATTGACACATTTCTATTTTTACCAAGTATTATTAGCAATAGGGAGTCTGTTGCTTACTATTTTGCTAAACTGTGATGAAAACAGAACCCAAGGACTACTGAAACTGTGGGAACTTGATTATCTTAGAAAACCTTATTGACAACTACAAAGTACCCAAAACATGGTGATACAGTTTTTACAGCCTTGCTCCACTTGGTTCGACATCCAGGACCACACAGCTGCTTGGCGTTATAGGGAGGGACAGGGAACACTGAGAAAACTTATGTAAGGTATTATTGGAGTGAGAAGGGTTATAGCTGAATCTTACTCTTTCTTCCGAGTTTTCACTCTATCTTTCTGTCCATAAACTTGTTCTAGTCTTGATCGCCAAAATGAACTGGTTTCTCAGCCGATGGCTAAACTATGACGGAAAAGTACGATGGCTAGAGCCAGCCGAAAGAGAATGTAAACCTTCCAAGAGGAGGAAAGTATACTATAAAACATGAGAATTAAGCAGTTAGAAGCAAAGCAATGAGTGGCTGGAAAAGCCAGCCAAAGATGGATTTGATCAGCTTAGCTTTGAAAACACCCAGGTTGCTTTTTCTAAAAACCAAACCAAACCCAAACCCGTCTTTCTCCAGGTCCAGTCCTGTCTTGGGGCTCTCAGGTAAAGACACAGAAACTTGAGGCAGCCGTGGGCTGGCACAGACGGAGACATGGGGCTCTCTGAGGACTGAGTCTTGTATCTAAGTAAGAGCTCCCAGGTCATAACCCAGCTGGAGGCTAATTCTATTTCTCAGCTGCCTACATCCTCTGATCTTTTTTCCCTTAACCAAAGAACAATATCTGGCTCCAGAATTGATCCTGAAGCTTTACCCTCATCTGCCTGTATTTGCCTGTGTGTCCTCTTCCCCTTCCAGATGGCCCGTGACTGCTGACTCCCTGTGCTCTCCCTTTAGCCTGGCTCTCTTACTGGTTTGTAGTCGAAGCTGGTCCTGAACCAATTATTGACAGTGTATTCAATGCTCTGATTAAGGAGGACAGTGTCATACCTCATATTTAACAATTGTTATACATGGACACTGACCAATAACGAATGAGGTCAGACTTCCACAACTGGTGTGACCGCAGCAAAATCCTGCTTGAAAATCAGTCCTAGTCACGGGTCACCTAAAGGCAGAATCAGCTCCACCAGAAGTGGGGAACTGAAAACTGGGGAGAGGTGGTTTCCTGAAGGAAAATGCAAGTCCTATCGTCAGAGGTAGAAGGAATTAATGCTGGGCAGGTGGCATAAAAAATATCTATGACAAACCAGTATGTAAAATAACGGCTTTCTCTGATTTAGATGCAGAATCTTTGTCTCCTGTTGTAGAAAAACGACAGTATTTTCTTTGGGAACAGTTGTTTTCTTTCTGAGGGGTGCATGTAACTCTCAGCTCATATGCGACAGGCGTGATGATTGATGCCTCTTGAACGTTCTCCCCTGCACCCACTTCTTATGCGTGTCTCTATTGTCAGTGCCGAGCCCAATGCGTGGCACATGGAAGGTATTCTAGAAATATATTTTAATCAACTCTAATTGAAGTTCAGCGTGCACTGTGGTGATTCATACTCAGGTGCCTCTAGGATTGAGGAGGTGTTTCTAGAATCCTAGTATTAGGTGTGCGTGCCTAAAAGTATGCAGTGCTAATTCTGCTTTCTGGAAATGTTGAAAAACAAAAGATGGCTATTTAATGATTTCTCCCCAATTATGTGCTGTTTCTTAGAAAGTTTATACAAACCGGAAATTATCTTTTTTTCCCCCTGCTAGACAACGCTCCCACAAAATATGGAACATGTTTCTAAAATCGAGCAGAAACTGATACATGAATTATTAAGGTGCTGGGAAGAGATATACGGGGATGGGCAAAAGTAGGTTTAGAGTTGTAATACAGATAAATAATGTGGTTAATAAATGATAAAAGAATAAACTCTGTTTCGTGTACTCGCAACTGTCAGCCTACTTATGCCCACCACTGTGTATAGTTTAAGCCTGACCGTAAGTAGCTAACATAGCAAAACAAAGAAACGTAATGCTTTGGGGAGATTCTGGGCCTAACCAGAATCATCTCTAATGGGGAAAAATCATCTATAATGGAAAGTGAAGAAAGGTAATCCAGGAGCAAAGAACAGTGGAAGAAAAATCGCGGACTTTGCTGTGCACTGACCGACGGTGGAGGACAGATGATTGAAAAGCGTGTGTGTGAGCAGCAGGAATGCAGTCAGGGAACTCAAAGCAAGTGTCCCCCAAAGTTGTTTCACAGTATAATGGCCCTTACTCATCGATCCTTCAGTGACGCTCTTTCGTGTTGGGTTTTACTGTACAAACAACCTGTCTGCAAAGAAACCTTTTAAAAACATGCACATACAAAAATGAGAGGCTTCTAGTGCCGCCCCATTGGTAAGCATCTGTATTTTGTTACATTTGGTAGTGATGTGTTTGTGCGAGAGTATTATTACTTTGAAGGAAATGTCTGACCTCAACGATTATGTGATCTGCTACAGTTATCTCAGTTTGTCGTTCTTCCCCTTACGTGTTTCCCTTTTGTTCCTAGATCTCTGTAATTCTTCCCCACCAAACAAGCCTGCGGAGTCTGTTCAGTCAAGTAACTCCAGCTTCTTACGGAATTTTGGTACGTGTGTTTTATCCAGCAAAGTTTAAAAAGAGTTTACCTAAATTACTCATTTACAGTGTAAGAGAAACCACTTTAAATAGGGGTTGAGGTGGCGTGTATACATAGGTCTTTATGTTCATATTCTTTTCCATGCAGTTTATCCTTATTTTTGACCTCAGCTGCTGCTTAATATCTTAATAGGACTATATATTCTATTACATAACATTACCTAGCATTCGCAGAAAGTAAACGAGGTGACCAAGTGATTGTGCTGGCATGCAGTGAATGAACGTGAGTAGCCAAATGAAAGAAATTCCGAGATGCCATAATACTCCAGTTCCTCTCTAAGCAAAGTTATAAATGATACAGAATTGTGATTGAAAAACCCCAGCAGTTGCTGCTACCTTGCGTAACTCATCAAACAGTAGGAGCTGAAGCACAATTCTGACAGTTTAAGGGAACTGTTTGTCCAGTCACCCCTAACTATCAGCTATGAACTTAAAATAATTTTATATTTAAGGTGGCATCATGCATACTATATATATTTTTTGTAATAAGTACAGCAATTAATGTAGGACATTACTACTAAAAATTATTATTAACCAAAGAACAGACTCCCTGAAAGGGTCTGGGGACTCCACCTGGAGAACTGCCGCTCTGTGGTATTGTCTTTATCGCTACGGTCAAAACGGGGCTGCTGCCACGTCCAGACGGCAGGCGGCAAGACGAGAGAGCAGCATGGAAGAGGGGTGGTCCTAACGCACTGCCCCGGAAGTGGCAGCGTTGCATCGGCTCACGTTCCCTTGAGAAGTTAGACACGTGCTATGTCTAAATTGCAGGAGACACCGCGAAGCATAATACAGTTGCCCCTCTCCAGTTCTATTTCTGAAGAAGAAGCCAGGGAACGTTTTGGTGGGCAGGTAGTAATAATCTCTGCCCCTCCTGGGTCCCCGTCTCACCTTATTTCTTGGGCTGTAGAATTTTATTTGGATTACATCAACTCAAAGGTTTATAATGTTATAGTTAGATAAAAAGAAGTTAGGATAAGGGAAAAAAAGTCATTCTCATGAAATCATTTAGATGAAAACATTCGTATAGAACACTATGAAAAAAGCACCGCATTTTGCCCGGAACACAAATGTTCCCTGCTTCCTTCTTTTTCCCTGAGCCGGGGATCCCACGTCAGTAACTCATGGCCACTCTAACCTGGCAACACTCTGTTGTCTAACGGGAGGATAAAATATCAGAGAGCTGCCTCTATGCTGTTTCTTCTGAAAGCTGAACATTTTATCTACTCAGAAAAGCAGCACAACTTTCTCACTGGCTTTCTGTTATAAGGAGGTAATATAAATTGTAAGGATATTTCACTTAGGAAGTATTTGAATTAAAAAAATTGAGTCATTTATAAACATTTTAATTTTCCAGGAATGGGCCTACATGCAAAAAAAAGTTAGTTCACTACCGTTCTGAACTATTGAGAATTGATTGGTGAAAAAGACTGACTGCACGTATTCCTCAAACACTCAGTGCTTGCATGTTACGTTCTTCTCTCAGTCCGCTTGGGTTACAACCAAGCTTTGTGGACAGAATGAATGATTTTGTGACCGTTGTGTGAAACTATTTTGTCCAAGATGTATTTTCTTTTTTACCACTCAAAGGAGTGAAATGTACGTGAACTAGGATGTACATCTCCTCCCCGAATTTTTTTTTTAGCATCACCATTAATAAATTTTACTGGGTTCCTTATTTTTTAATCTTTTCTTCCTCTTTCTTCCTCTCCTTTTCTTCCAGTTCTGGTATAGTTTTGTAGTGGGTTGGATGTCAGCAACGCCTGGGCCACGATGGGCCAGGCCCTGTACTGGAGGCTTTAGTGAATGTCTCACTCGATGCTTTCATGGATTCCGCAAGCTATACCCACAATTTTGCAAGATGATGAAACTAAGGGTTTAGGAATGCCTTTGAACTTACCATTCTCTGTTCTCCTTTTGTATTTCAAATCTTTCAGTGCTCAATTTGAACCCCTGAGGTTGCTAAGTGTAAGAGTACCTTGAAAATATACCTCCATCAGGGAAAAGCGAAGTCATATGTTGCTGAAGGGAGAAAGAACCCATGTCACTCGTTGTCTCATGGTTTGAAAGAACCCGGAAAAGGCCTTCACTGTGCAAATCCTCCTTCTTTGGGGTGGGTGGGGGAGGAATGTTGGAGGGAGAGACATAAATGATTAACTACATACTTAGTTCTCCAGGATTGCTTATTACTTAGTTTTTTCTTAGCTTTCCAAACATAGTCTCTCAGTAATTGAGAGCTTTCTGGGCTGAAGCAGAAGTGTAAGTGCATTTAATACAAAAATGTTATAAAGCAATAGTGCTTATTTTTCTGAAATTGAAATTTCCCAGTTTTGTTGTATTGATGAGTGGGTGGTGGGTGAAAGATGTAGATGAAGGATTTTGTTTTAAAAATCAGATTAAAAAATAGGCAAAGAACTTGAATAGACTTCTTTTTTCCCAAAAAACACATGTGAATGGCCAAGAGACATGAAAAGACGCTCAAAATCACCGCAGTGAAATACCATTTCACACCGTTAGAATGGGTATCATCAAAGACGAGAGACAGTGTTGGTGAGGCTGTGGATGCAAGTGTAAATTAAATGTTGCAGCCACCATGGAAAACAGTATGCAAGTTCCTCAAAAAGTTAAAAACAGGACTACCAGATGACCCAGAAATTCCACTTTCAGGTATATACTTGAAGGAAATGAAATCATTGTGTCTCAAAAGAGACACCTTGCCGCACCCCGTGCTCACTGCATCATTTGCAATAGCCAACACATAAAAAATCTGAGTGTCCATTGGCAGATGAATGGGTAAAGAAAAGTTATGTATATGAATATTATTTATCCATTAAAAAATAGGAAATCTCACCTTTTGCAATAGCATGGATGGACCTCGAAGGCATCATGCTAAGTGAAGTAAGTCAGAGAAAGACAATTCCATACGTCCTCACTTACATGTGGCACCTAAACAACCTGAACTACAGAAATACAGAGTAGAATGGTGGTTGCCGGGGGCGGGGGGAGCATGGGGAGGTGCTGGTCAGAGGGCCCCCACTTACGGCTGTAAGATGAGTAAGTTCTGGGGATCTCATGTACCGCAATGGTAACTACAATGAACAGTACTATATTATATACTTAAAAAAATCCTCACCCAAGGACATGCTTAGAGAGGGAAAAGGAGGGAGAGAGAGGGAGAGAAACAGTGCTGTAAGGGAGAAACAGTGATGGTTGCCTCTCCTACGGGCCCCAGTCAGGGACTGAACCCACAACCCAGACATGTACCTTGACTGGGATTCAAACCAGCAACCTTTCAGTTACAGGACGACGCTCCAACCAACGCTGGCCAGCACTGCGTTATGTACTTAAAAGTCGTGGAGAGAGTAAACCTTAAACATAATCACCACAGACAATGTACGGCAGGGGATGGAGGTGTTAAGTAGCCTTAATGTGGTAATCACTTTTCAATACACACACGTATCAAATCACCATGCTGCACACCTTAAACTTTTATACAGGGTGGGGCAAAAGCAGTTTGTATGGAAAATGGTTCCATACAGTTTGTATGGAAAATCATACGGTAATTAATAGATAGAAGAATAAACTCTTTCATGTTTCACAACTGTAAACCTACTTTTGCCACACCCTGTATGTTACATATTAATAATATCTCAAGAAAACTGAAACAAAAGAATATATACTGAATTACCAAAGGTTATTATACTAGGTTTTTTAATCTAATTATTAGTATTATTAAATTTGTAAGTGTTCTACAAATTGAAAATATTAGTATTCTATTGTTATCGGTTAAGCATTAATTACCACTACTACTAGTAATAGTAATAATACCATTACTAAATTGATCAAAGATGCTGCCTAACCTTTTGAAAAAATATCCATGTATTTGCATATATAGTAATATACTCTAAAATCCACATATCTATTTCTATATAAAAATCTGTTTTCAATTTTATTTTAAAAAGTTATGGTTTTTTTCAGTAACAATTGATATACAATATTATTATATTAGTTTCAGGTGTACAACATGGTGATTAGACATTTATATAACTTACAAAGTGATCACCCCTTAGAAGTCTAGTATCCATCTGACATCACACATAGTTATTACAATATTATTGACTGTATTCCCTGTTCTGTACTCTACATTCCCCCTGACTGTTTTTAGTACTGGCAATTTGTACATCCTAATCCCTTCCTCCTTTTCACCTTCGGCTTTATTTTTGTTCTCAGGTTTTGCAAATCGTTTTTCAAAACCCAAAGGACCAAGGAACCCACCACCAAGTTGGAACATTTAACACAACTTTGGACTGTAGTCTGCAATGCACCTGCAAAGAAATATGACCAGAATATGGCTAGCTACCATCAGTACTCTGTGTTCATAATGTTAACAGCGCAGACAGGGTAACAGTGCAGAAGAGGGTAACGTGGTAACCGCTCTGAAAAGAAGAGCAATACACAAATAAGTGCAGAGGTTTTACTTTCACTCTTATTTATATCAGGTTGGAAACAGCAAAAAAAGAGTTTGACACTTGAGCTTATATAGAGAATGCTGTAGGAGAAACAGTTTGGGCAGGGACCTTTCAGTTTGGGAAGTTATTTTTATTTGACTTCTACATAAATATAAACTTTAAAAGACTTGTAAGAATTGGATCTCAATTACATGTCTACATTGCCAGAATTTACTGTAAAAGTTTTAAAAAATCTCAACTTGTGGTTGCAGTACAAAATTACTGCTTGTGACAACTCCCTGGTAGTTATTTTTGCCTGAATGGAGTTTACCTTGTACATCTTCCCAAATGTTATGGGAAATCGGAGTTATAAGAAAAGAAGTTATATTTAAGAGAATAAAATAATGTAAATAATGACTGTGATCACTTTTATTTGCATATATAAACTAAAAAGATGTTCAGTTACATTCCTGATACATTTTAACCAAAGTTATTCAATTACCAAATCTAGAAGAATAATCAACAAAATAACCATCTTTTGGTAGCATTTTATTCATTTCAAAAGTTCTATATAAACATGTGCAACTTATATCCAACCAATCAGAGGCACTATTAGTTTAATTCTTTTCTATATGACTATGGATCTGACATTTTAAGAGTATCTGATCTTTCAAATCTAGTTTTATGTAACAAATAAGTTAGTGGGTAATTATTACAAAGGATTCTCCGAAATGATGTGACTAATTTTTAATTTCAAAGAGTCTAACTTTCACAAGCATGACATACTTAAAAAGTATTCGTTTTCCAGTATTTTTCATTGGGAAGCCAAATTAAGGCGTAAATTGGATGAAATATTATTACCTGTTTATTGTAGCACAGAACAGGTGCTCAATAAACTTGGTTTTAAAAATAACGTCACTGTCGTGTTCAATTAGCTGAATACGTGTCCAGGCAAAAGTGGTATCAAACCACAGTAATTTTATCTGTGTGCTTCATCGTAATCAATCATCTCCAAATGTCTTTATCAAGGGCCAACATATAGTAAAAGAGTCTTAGGTAAAACCCAAAGTGACGATGAAATTGTCAATGAATTGGTGAACGGTGACGATTTGGGGCGTGTTCTCTGGTAGGCACACTTCTCCAATCAAGCTACCTTATACTTACGATTCGACAAACGTTTAAAAAAATTAGAATATGTTTTCACATCCAGAATTTTGCCCTAACTGTAGGAATGTGTTCAAAATAATGCTGGACTCCACCTTTCCAGGCACTGGATGGCAAGGTGGGGCGGCGCTCACCAGGCTCCCAGAAGCTTCTTGCACCTGCCTCGCTAGCCCTGGAGCTGTAACCATGGCAACGCCCGCGAGAAGGGTCAAAACGTTTCTGAATTGCAGCCCCATTAGATTTTAAAGCAAAGCCTCCCTCATTTTACATATTACTAAGTCCCCCCTTTTCCTCTCCGCCTCATCACTGGTTCAAGGATAAAGGGCCGGAGATTCTTTTACCTCACAAAGGTTTAAAGAGGAATATGAAATTTTAAAGTAACTATGGAGACCACCTACTCCGCGTAAAATGACGGAGGGACACAAGATGATACTGGGAACGCGCCGCCAGACTCTGAAAGCCATTAACATTGTTTGGGCCGTTAAGGCAGTTGGCGGTAACTCTCCGCCCAGCAGCGGTTGCGTCGCGGCCCGAAGCGTGACTCGGCGCACGCTCTCTTTCGGCTCCTCCGCCCCGGGAGCCAGGGAGGCGGCCGGGATTTGGGGGAACTACCGCTCCCATGAGGCTCTGCGCGGACCAGAGTGCTTTACAATAGCGCTCCGGTGGAGAGGCCCGCGGAGAAGCGCTGGGAACGGCCGCTTCCGGCATGTTCAGCTCTGGCTCCAGAGCCGCCGAGAAGAGGGCGGCGGAGAGACTTCAATGCCCAGCGGGCCGTGCGCGGGAGGCGCTTGCGCGATACGCGGACGGGGGGGCGGTCAGGCCATTTAAATGTGTGTTTGTGGGTGAAATGGCTGCGCAGGTCGGAGCGGTGCGCGTAGTACGGGCGGTGGCGGCGCAGGAGGAGCCGGACAAAGAGGGGAAGGAGAAGCCCCACGCTGGGGTCTCGCCGCGGGGAGTGAAGCGACAGCGCCGAGTGAGCAGTGGGGGGTCTCAAGAGAAGCGGGGGCGGCCGAGCCAGGATCCCCCTCTCGCTCCCCCTCACCGGCGACGTCGCAGCCGCCAACATCCCGGGCCGCTGCCGCCAACGACTGCAGCTCCAACCATCCCAGGCCCCGTTAAACCTCTGCTCCTGCCGCCTCCGCCTCCACCTTCGCTGGCCCCCGCCGGGCCCGCTGTCGCTGCCCCGCTCCCAGCCCCAGGCACCTCGGCCCTCTTCACCTTCTCGCCCCTGACGGTGAGCGCGGCCGGGCCCAAGCATAAGGGCCACAAGGAGCGGCACAAACACCATCACCACCGCGGCTCCGACGGTGACCCCAGCGCCTGCGTTCCGGGCGATCTCAAGCACAAGGACAAGCAGGAAAACGGCGACAGGACTGGAGGGGTGCCTCTGATCAAGGCCCCCAAGAGAGGTGAGAGCAGGCGAGCTGCCCCGAGCTTGGGCTCTGGGTCTCTCTCAGTACAGATATCCCGCCCGTTTAGCACTGCGAGACGCCAAATCCCTGCCTAGCTCCTGCTGCTTTGCTCTCCTAAGCCCGCTGGGGTGGACTCTGGATTTTAAACCGCTGACACAGTCTGACCTACTTGAGGCTTCTCGCTCCCGGGCCGAGCTGTCAGTTACTAATCCCCTTGCCAGGCCCCCCACCTGCTCCTCCTAGAGCCTTTACCGACGTTTGTGTTCAAATTCCGCAGGATTTTCGCGCTGTGCGGTGCTTGGCGTGGGATTTGTAGGTGGGGTATTACAAACTGCCTTTCTAAAGTAAAGGCTTTTAGCTAAAACCCTTTCTTCCTGTTTCCCTTGATGGTTGCTTTAATATTTACTCTTCTCAGCTCCCAAATCTTCCCCGGTATGGTTTAGGGCTCTAGTAAGTTTGGATTCTTAGAGAGGTTTCTCGGCTCACTGATTGCCTTAGTTTCTATAAGGTAAAAGGTCAAAAGCAGTTTGTCTTCGTTCTTTTTTATCTGGAGGTAAAAATAATTTTTAACTTTCATATTA
>PVKM010030968.1:0-17022 GCA_004027735.1 Carollia perspicillata | reverse complement strand
GTGCCTGTTATGTAGTAAAGGGAAGAGCTTTAGGTATTTGCCAGGGTGGGGCAATGCAGGTGGCTGCGTTGTGCTGCTGTATATTGGGGAGGGGTGTGAGAGGGAACAATGCCTCTTACTCGGCTCTCAGCAGGCCTTAAGTCACATCCTCTGCTCAAGCAAACTGAGCCCTTCTGGTGCTGATTCCAGGAGTGGGGGTGGTTTTGTGTACATTCTAGGACCCTGTGGGTCTCTCCACCAAAGTCTCCTGTGAGGCTGGGAGTTTCTCCCACCACCACAACCCCTACATGTTTCTATATTCAGAGTTGTCTGTTTGTTTGCTCATTTTTTTGTGAGTGCACAGATACATTTATTTTATGTGACTTTGAACATGGATTCATAAAAAAATCTCATAATGTTTTAAGTAAATTTAGCTTTTAAAATTAATTATATTATTGTTGTTCAATTACAGTTGTCTGCACTTTCCCTGACGACTCCCCTGACCTCAGCAAAACCCACCTCCCTCCTTTACTTTTACAAGCCCACCCTTGATTTTGTCCATGTGTCCTTTATAGTTGTTCCTGAAAATTCTTCCCCCACATTATCCCCTCCAACCTCCCTTCTAGTTAATGTCAGATTGTTCTTAATTTCAGTGTTTCTGATTATTTTGCTTGCTTTTTTTGTTGTTGTTGTTTATTAGGTTCCAGTCAAAGGTGAGATTATATGGAATTTGTCCCTCACCACCTGGATTATGTTACTTAGCATAATGCTCTCCAGTTCCATCTATGCTGTTGCAAAGGATAGGAGCTCATTCTTTCTCTCTGCTGTTTAGTATTCCATTCTGTAAATGTACCATGGGTTCTGATTCATTTTCATCTCATCATTCAGTGAGGGGCACTTAGGTTGCTTCCAGCATTTGGCTATTGTAAATTCTGCTACTCTGAACATTGGGGTGAATAGGTACTTTTGGATTGGTGTTTCAGGGTTCTCAGGATATAATCCCAGCAGTGGAATTGCCAGGGCAAAAGGCAGTTCCATTTTTAGTTTTCTCAGGACATTACATAATGTTTTCCACAATGGCTGTATCAGTCTGCATTCCTACCAACAGTGCACTAGAGATCTCTTTTCTCCACATCCTCTCCAACACTTGTTGTTTGTTAATATGTTTATGATGGCCATTCCCACCAGTGTGAAGTGGTATCTCATTGTGGTTTTAATTTCTGTCTCTCTGATAGCTAGTGATGCTGAGCATCTTTCCATATGTCTCTGGGCCTCTGTATGTCTTCCTTGGAGAAGTGTCTGTTCAGGACTTTTGCCTCTTTGTTAATTGGGTTATTTGTCTTACTGTAGTGGAATTGTCTGAGTTCTTTATATGTTTATAGTTCAAACCATTGTCTGAGGTATCATTGGCAAATATGTTTTCCAAAATTGCTCATTTTTCATTTTAATGTTGTTTTCATTAGCCATGCAGAAGATTTTAATTTGATAATGTCCCATTAGTTTATTCTTTCCTTTGTGTCTCTTGCTCTAAGGGACATATCAGTGAAGATTTTGATACATGGAATGTCTGAGATTTTCCTGCCAATGTTTTTCACTAGGACTTTTATGATGTCATAACCTATATTTAAGTCTTTTATCCACCATGAACTTATTTTTGTGCATGGTGTAAGTTGTGATTGAGTTTCATTTTTTGCATGTATCTGTTAAGATCTCCTAACACCATTTGTTGAAGAGGCTATTTTTATTCCACTTTATGCTGCTGTCCCCTTTGTCAAATATGAACTGACCACAGAGACTTGGGGTTATTTCTGAGCTCTCTATTCTGTTCCATTAGTCTATGTGTCTTTTGTTATGTCAGTACCAGGTTGTTTGATTACAGTGGCCTTGTAATACAGTTTGGTATCAGGTATTGTGATCCCTCCTGTTTTGTGCTTCTTTCTCAAAATTGCTGCAGCTATTCAGGATCATTTATGGTACCATATAAATTTTTGAACTGTTTGTTCTATATCTGTGAAATATGTCATTGGTACTTTAATAGGTATTGTGTTGAATCTGTAAATTTCTATGGGTAGTATGGACATTTTGATGATATTTATTCTTCCAATCCATGAGCATGGTAAATGCTTCCATTTGTTTGTGTCTTCCTTAATCTCTTTCTTCAGTTTTGTGTAGTTTTCTGAGTACAGATCTTTTACCTTCTTGCTTAGGTTTATTCCTAGGTACTTTATTTTTCTTGTTGCTATATCAAATGGGATTTTTTTCTTGATTTCTGTTTTTGATATTTCATTGTTGGTGTACAAAAATGCCTTTGATTTCTGAATATAGACTTCTTATCCCGCTGTCTCACCAAATTCACTTATTAGGTCAAACAGTTTCTTGGAGAAGTCTGTAGGATTTTCTATGTACACTATCATGTCATCTGCAAATAATGACAGTTTTGCTTCCTCCTTTCCAATTTGAATGGCTTTTATTTCTTTTTCTTGTTTGATTGCTGTGGCTAGGACTTCCAATACTATGTTGAATAGAAGATGTGAAAGGGGATATCCTTGTTTTGTTCTTGATCTTAGAGGGAAAGATTTTAGTTTTTCCACATTGAGTATGATGTTGGCTATAGGTGTCTCCTATATGACCTTTATTATATAGAGGAATGCTTCTTCTATTCCCACTTTCCTGTTTTTATCATAAATGGGTGCTGTACTTTATGAAATGTTTTCCCATATCTATTGATATGATCATGTGATTTTCATCTTTAGTTTTGTTTATGTGGTGTATTATATTTATTGATTTGCAAATATTGTACCATCCTTGGATCCCTGGGATGAATCTCACTTGATCATGGTGTATCATCTTTTTAACATATTGTTGGATACAGTTTGCCAGTATTTTGTTGAAGATTTTAGCATCTTTCTTTATCAATGATATTAGCCTAAAGTTTTCTTTCTTTGTTATGTCTTTATCTGGCTTTGGGATTAGGATGCTGCCAGCGTCATAAGAAGAGTTTGGGAGTTTTCCATCTTCTTGAATTTTTTGGAATATTCTGTGAAGGATAGGGGTTAGCTCTTCCTTAAGTGCTTTGTAAAATTCTCCCGTTAAATAGTCTGTTCCAAGGCTTTTGTGCGCTGAGAGGTTTTTGATTACTGCCTCAATTACATCAGCTGTTATTGGTCTGTTCAGGCTTTCTGCTTCTTCTTCATTCCCTTTTGGAAGATTATATTTTTCTAGAAATTTGTCCATTTCACCTAGTTTTTCAAATTTCTCAGCATATAGTTTTTTGTAGTAATTTCTTACAATATTTTGTATTTCTGCGGTATCAGTTGCAATTTCTCCTTATTTCTGATTGTGTTTATTTGGGTCCTCTATCTTTTTTTCTTGCTGAATCTGTTTAAAGATTTGTCAATTTTGTTTATCTTTTCAAAGAACCAGCTCCTGGATTCATTGATCCTTAGAATTGTGCTTTTCCTCTCTATGTCATTTAAATATGCTCTGATCTTGGTTATTTCCTTCCTCTTGCTTGCTCTGGGCTGTCTTTGTTGTTGTTCCTCCAGTTCTTGTAGACGTAGGGTTAGGTTGTTTATTTGAAATGTTTCTATCTTTTTTTAGGTAGGCCTGTATCACTATGAACTTCCCTGTCAGGACTCCTTTTTCTGTTTCCCATAAGTTTTGGATTGTTGTGAGTTCATTTTCATTTGTTTAGAGAATCTTAGCTAATGTAATTATGATTTGCTTTGGTGTGTTCCTTGTTAGGTCCAACCTCTTTGGGAACCTCTGTGCTTCCTGGACTTACTGGAAGTCTATTTCCTTTGCCAGATTAGGGAAGTTCTCCATCATTGTTTTTACAAAAAAAGTTTTCAATTTCTTGCTTTTCCTCTTCTCTTTCTGGTACCCCTGTGATTTGGATGTTGAAACATTTAAAGATATCCTGGAGGTTCCTAAGCCTCTCCTCATTTTTTGAATTCTTGTTTCTTCATTCTGTTCTGGTTGAAAGTTTATTTCTTCCTTCTGCTCCAAAGTGTTGATTTGAGTCCCAGTTTCCTTCCCTTCGGTGTTGGTTCCCTGTTCATTTTCCTTTATTTCACTTCTCATAACCTTCATTTTTTTTTTCTAATTTGTGACCTTATTCAGCCAATTGTGTGAGCATTCTGATTACTAGTGTTTTGAAGTGATAGGTTGGCTGTCTCTTTGTTGCTTAGTTGTATTTTTTCTGGAACTTTGAACGGGGCTTTCATTTGGGCTTTTTTTTTTTTTTTGGTCTCTGCTTACCTGTTACATAGCTAGGGGTGGAGCCTTAGGTGTTCACTAGAGCAGGGCAACCCACATCACTGCGTTGTGATGCTGTATGTGGGGGAGGCATCCAAGAGGGAAGTGTGCTGCTTGTTCTGCTCTCTGCCAGTTTTCATTCACTTTTCCCATTACCCACCAAAAAAATGGGCCCTTCCGTTGCTGGTTCCCAGGTATGTGGGTTTGTGTACATTCTGGGTCCCTGTGGGTCTCTTCAACAAACTCTGCTGTGAGGCTTGGAGTTTCTCCCTCTGCTGCCTCACCCCCCCACAGGTGTTTTCCGTCAGAGGCTACGGGTCTTTATTTCCTGGTACTTTAACCCTGGGTTGCTTGGTCTATCTTGCTCCCCAGTTGCTCCTCTCAGTTTATCTACATATGAATGTAGGACCATCCAGTCCTCCAGCCATCGCCTTGCCACAAGTCCTCTCTGCCTGGCTGCCCATCTCTGCCCCTTGTACTGGTCTGGATGAATGTTTCTTCTTTAACTCCTTGGTTGCTGGACTTCCATACAGTTTGATTTTGTCAGTTCTGGCTGTTTTTTTTGTTTTAAATTTGTTGTTGTCATTCTTTTGGTTGTGTGAGAAGGCACTGTGTGTCTCCCTATGCTTCCATCTTGGCCAGAATCCTGATTCTTTTTCTTCTTGTTCTGATTGCTTGTTTTTTGCTTCCTTATGTTCCAAATCATTGATTTGATTGTTGTCTTCATCCACTCTACTGCTGCCCCCATTTAAATTATTCTTTATTTCAATTAGTGTATCCTTCATTTCTGACTGGATCTCTTAGATGCTGTTTAGGTCCTCACTTAGTTCCTTGAGCATCCTTATAACCAGTGTTTTGAACTCTGCATATGATAGATTGCTTATCTCCATTTCATTTAGTTCCTTATCTGGAGTTTTGGTCCATTCTTTCACTTGGACCATGTTTCTTTGTCTCTTCATTTGTCAGCCTCCCTGTTTGTTTCTATGTATTATGTAGAGCTGCTATGACTCCCTGTCTTGGTAGTATGGCCTAATGTAGTATATATCCTGTAGGGTACAGTGGCACAGACTCCCCTATCAAGGTGGGCCCTTTGTGTGGACTAAGTACACTCTCCTCTTGTAGCTGAGCCTTGGTTGCTCTTAGCAGGCCAATGGGAGGGATTTACCCAGGCCAGTCAGCTGCAAGGACTGGCTGTGACCACTTACCACCAACTTCCACTCTCTGTGGAGGATCTTCTGTCCAGGGGCAGGGTGGTAGTGCTCTGATGTGGTCTGTAACTGTCCACTGAGTATGCTGGCCCTGGGGTTTCCTGGGTGGTGCAGGCCAAGGCCAGCCCCCACCTTTGTTTCTCACAGGGCCACCCTGCCTAAGCTATAAAGCAATCTCAGATAGCTGCTACTTGTGCAGGGCTTGGAGTTTCTCAGACAAAGCCAAACTGTGAATCTAGGCTGGATGCTGCTAGTGCCATGCCTGGGACTAACTGAGGCCAGCTGTTGCTTGTTTGATAGGATTTAGGAAGGTGTGGTGCATAAGCCAAGAACCGCCAATCTCGGAAAAGTAGCATGGGTGGGTCTGTAAGTTGGGCAGGGCAGAGTCTCTGGGGATAGCCAAGTTTATGGAGTCTCATATATGGCACCAGCTTGCCAGCTCTGTGGGTGGAAGGTTTAGAAAAGGGACAATGGCTTCTGTTCACCTCAATGCCAGACACTTCAGTTCCCCCATGTATGCCATTGGTGCCTTTTAAGCTGCTACCCCAGTCCTGGAGCTCAGAGGGAGTGAGTCTGAAAAGGTGAGCCTGTGTGTGGATTCTTTAAGAGGACTGCTTGGGGTTCCAGAAGTTTATTCCACTGACTCAATCCCCACTGGTTTTTACAGCCAGAAGTTATAGGGATTTATCTTTCTGGCACTGGAACCCTGGGCTGGGGACACCTGGTGTGGGACTGAGACTCTTTGCTCCTGATATATCCCTCCTGATTTTTTATACACCAAACTTGGGTGAGAGACCAGCCTATTCTGAGTCTGCACTCCTCATACCAGTCTGGATGGTTGTGGTTTAATTCTGTGGTTATCAGACTTCCATTCAACTTGATTTCTGACAATTCTGAGTAATGGTTGTTCTATATTTTGGTTGTAATTTTGATGTGGTTGTATGAAGAGTCAAGCCATGTCTGCCTATGCCACCATCTTGACCAGAATCCAGAAATTTCAAATAATCTTAGTTAAACATAGTAGCTCTATTTCCTTCTCATTAAGCATGTGACTCAAATCAGGCCAATGGGACATGAAAGTTGTTTTTTGAGGGAGTGTTTTGGGAATCTTTTCCTGCTTTAAAAAATAAGACCCAGGGTAGAGATGGGTTCTTCCTGTTTCTGACCATGTGATGTCTGGATGTCACATGTCTGGACTTTCAGAAGTTATCTTCTAATGAGGCCAAGTCAGGATTAACATGCATTTTGTTCTTTAATTTTTTACACCTTCTCTTCAGAGAAAAAAAAATAGCATGTGTTTTTGATATTTTCTTTTCTAGGGGAGACCCTGATAGATGTGACATCTGGGGAAACACTCCTCTACATTATGCAGCCTCCAATGGCCATGCCCACTGTGTCTCATTCCTAATCAACTTTGGTGCCAACATCTTTGCCTTGGACAATGACTTACAGTCTCCACTGGATGCTGCTGCTAGCAGAGAGCAGAATGAATGTGTTTCTCTCCTGGATAAGGCAGCTACTGCCCAGAACATCATGAACCCCAAGAAGGTCACTAAACTGAAGGAACAGTCTCAGAAGAATGCCAGGAGGCAGATCAAAGAGTATGAGAAGCTCCAGGAGAAGCATGAAAATAGGATGGCCCGCACCTACAGAGGGGAATCTGGTACTTTTTCATCCAAGAACACTTTTTCCAGTTCATCTCTTTCAAGTGCTTCTGCTTCCAGCACATTTGGGTCACTGTCTAAGGGTATTAAAGGTACCTTCAAGATAAAGTTCAAGAAGAATAAAGATACATCAGAGCAGGTAGAGAAGGAGCACAGAAATGAGCAGAGGAATGTGATGGATGTGTTCAGAGAGGAAGAAGAAGACACATTGGCAGGGGACCTCAAAGAAAAGCTCCAGGTTTCAGCAGAGGGCATCTGTGTGCAACATGAATCCATTCTCAGTCGTCCGGGTCTAGGAAATATTGTTTTTAGAAGGAACAGAATAGCAAGCCATGAAGACATCTCAGATACCAAGAAGGAGTTAGAGTTTAAAATGTCCAGTGAATTGCTTCAGAGACAAGGAACAGCACAGGCTGATGAAGTGGTGGCTGATGAGGAGGGAGAGGAGGACAGCTTGAAAGATGACCTGCCTTGGGATGAGGATGCAGTGGAGTGGGAGGAAGATGTGGTTGATGCTACACCCCTGGAAGTATTCTTACAGTCTCACCACCTGGAAAAGTTTCTTTCCTTTTTCATGAGAGAGCAGATTGATCTAGAAGCTCTGTTGCTTTGCTCTGATGAGGACCTTCAGAGCATTCAAATGCAGCTGGGTCCCAGGAAGAAAGTTCTTAATGCCATAAACAGAAGGAAGCAAGCTCTCCAACAGCCTGGGCAACTGGTTGACACCAGCCTGTGATTGAGTGTTGGCTAAACAGGGTGAGCCTGCAGCAGTGGGGTGATGCTGTGGTCCACTGGAAGCACTCCAGGCAATGCCTTCTCTCTACTGAATGCCAAACCACTGGGTATAATGTCTGAGCTCTTAGAATTGCCTACCTCAAAAAGAGGCCCAAGCTCTACTCTGAGAATCTCTCTATACATATACAAATAAACCACCTGTGAGAAACCTAAGGAGACCTAGGAATAAAAACTGGCATTTCCCTTTGATTATCTTTTTAATATTTTTGAATCTAGAAAGGGTTAAATGGATGAGGGAGAAGAGGAAAAACTCTCTTTACTTTTCCAACTCTGGATTTAAGATCATAATTTCTCAACACACTGCTTTTCACTTTCTGATTTTCATGGTCCAGGGATTCCAACTCCAATTCTGTCCTTAGCTCTAGACTTTGTTGGTGGAGGTTAAAATTCCTCTGTTGGCCTAAGATTTGATACCCAACTTAAAATGTGTCTGAACTTTTAACAGATGTCTGCAGGTTTACAAGTAATGAAAATGAATCTATAGTACTCTCACCTGAGAACAGAGTATCAGGTAGGGAGAATGAAGAGAAAAATAGAATACAGAATACCTACTATGAACATAATTGTCTTCCCCTAATTCATATACTGAAGCCTTATCCCCAATACAACCATATTTGGAGATAGGACCTTTGTTAAGTTAGATGGGGTCATAAGTGTGGGGTCCTAATCCCATATAACTCTTGTCCTTTAAGAGGAAGAGACACCAGGGATGCACATGCACAAAGAAAAGGCCCTGTGAGGACACAGCGAGAGGACAGCCATCTGTAAGCCAAGAGGAGAGGCCTCAGGAGGCACCAGACCTGTCGACACTTTGATCTTGACCTCTGTCTTCAGAACTGTAATAAAATAAATGTCTATTGTTCATGCCACACAGTTCGTGGTAGTTTGGTAAGGCTGCATGAGCAGACTAAAATAGTACCTAAGCAAGTGGGTAGGAAAGAACAAAAATACATGGGGAAAAAAAGTCCGGCATATTTGATGATTTTTCTAGGGGTAAGTAACTCCTCAAACTTTAAAAAACAAAGAAAAAAGAAAAAATCCTGATTCTTTGTAGGGAAAATTTGATTGTAAAAGTAAAATTTACATTTTCATCCTCATTATGTGCTTATTTTTTATTTACTGTTGTCTATCACTATGCTACAAGTCTAAATTCATGTAGATTCTATAATATAAATTTGCAACATTGCTGCTGAGATTTTTTGAGTGACAATGTCAAATTAAAATCAAAGCCCTACTGAATAGCTAAGCTTCATTGGATTTTTATAGCCAGACTTACATCAAGTGAAATTTACCATCAATTATGTGTATAAAACAGAAAGTTGTTTCTTGAGCATGCTTCCCAACTCACATCTGTTTGGGTTATTTCAGGAAGCACCATGGAGGACGTAAGCTTAGGGAGGATACAGGTGCTAAAATCTGATGAACAATTGGTTCATTCTCCCACAATGCATGGATTCAGAGATGTTGTCAGTTTTCAAATAAAAATGTTGCACTAAGGAACAATTATGTTTACAAATACTGCATTTTGTTGGTTGGAATAAATTGAAGTTGTATTTGTTTTCTATAATGTGCAAAAAGCAGCTGTCACATAGAAGGCCTCAGAAAATTTGTGGCATTAGGACTTTATTACTGTAGGTGCCAGGATCTGGGTACTTCCCCAAAACTGCCTGATGAGACACTTGTTGCCAAGATATAGGAGAAGTAGAAGCCACTAGGGAAGTACTGTTGTTAACAAAAATGATGCTTTCCAATAGAGCTTTGTATCACTGTCAGAGGTAAAAGGAATATAGAAAGTCTTGTGACGTATTCTAGCAAATGAGAGGCGTGTGAAGTGATACAAAGAATTTTGAGCTGGAAATGCACATTGCTACTTGAAGGATAGAATATAGAGTTATGGAAATGGAATTGTAAAGGTGTACTTTGAGAGAACAAGCAAAGGCAGGCCAGTGGAAATGTTATTGGAAGTCAGCCCTGTAGGAATTAGTTCTATTTGTTTTATTGAGTTGATCATTTCCAGATGGAATTTTCCATGCTGCTCTACTGGAGGGAGAGGGGTAGCAATTTGTTCAAAAAATATGGGAAGAGGGGTGTGTATTTACCAGTAGAACTGCAAGCTCTCACCACAACCATTCTCTTGGCTTTCGTGTCAATTCTGTGATGAAATAAAGGAGTATAAATTTGAAAGACACATGGATTTTAAAACCTTATATAAAAATTCCATCAAATTGCTGGGTTAAAAAGAAGAGAGCAAATATAATCCCTTTATCACAGTGAATAACGTAAACCTCTGTGAGGCCAGGAAGAGTTATTAGAAGGTTAAGTTGTATGTTTTTGAATAGTTGCATTTTATTTGAATTAAGATATCCCAGTTTGTAGACTCCATAAGCTTATCTGCCATTCCCTCAACATGTCCTATTGTTCCCATTAAAGAGTAAATACTATGTCTGTGATCATCCCAAAGATTGGTTCGAAATGTATAAACAGTCAGAATTAGCTTGGGTCTTAGGTGTCAGGGAGCAAATGAGGCCAAGTAAAGGGTTCCCACTTCCCTATCAGAGAAGCCAGGTTCTGCCTTACACAATGTAAGCCGAGTATTCCATTTTCTTGGCCATGATGTTAGGTACAGGGTTGGGCATGTGATCAAGGTGGTCCAGTGAGTCTCAGTTCTGGGACTTTTAACTGTTGAGGAGAATCTCTATTTCTGCTGGGGTTGCTGGAGATGACAGACTGATTCAGGAGCTGCTGGCAGCCACCCTGCCACTACCAGGGGAAAACCTGCTTTATAATGAAGCCAATACTGACAAGAACAGAGGTGAGAGGTGGAGAGAACAAGACAGTCCTGCTGACACTTGGAACCCCTGGATGCAGCTATAACTGAAACCATCCTCTGGTGCTTCTTAATGACAAGAGTCAATCATTCTACTCCTCGTTCACTGACTCAGCTGAAAGTAGTTTGAGTTGTGGTCTCCACCACTTGTGACCAAAGGAGCCCTAACCAATATGAAAGCTGAATTGTTCCTTGAAACTTTAATTGTAGAAAGTAAAAAACAAAATGCTACATAATGTATAATTCCACTCATATGAAATGTCCAGAAGAGGCAAATACATAAAGATAGAAAATATATTAGTGGTTGCCAGGGGCTGCAAAGAACGGGAAATGAGGGGTGGCTGATAGTGGGTATGGAGTTTCTTTTGGGGGTGATGAAAATGTTCTGGAATTAAACAGTGATGATGGTTTCACAACTCTGTGAATGTACCGCTGAATTGTATACTTCAAACTGGTGAATTTTATGGTATATAAATTGTACCTCAACTTAAAAAATAGAAAAAATTAATTATAGTTATTGGAGCTCCCTATGAGTGAACGGGAACACCTGATCTCAGTTTCCTTGCCATGAGGGCTAGAAGTAATAAAAACAAGAACTGCAGAAGCGGAAAATTGCTTTATTTCCAGAAATAACAAAAGCCCATGAAATACCCGGCAAGTGCTGCTGTAATATGGCATAACAGAAGGGAAGGCCACCTAATTTCACTAAATACAAACACAAATGCGGATCTCATTATTTAAGATAAGACATGATGAGCACCAAACTGTAGATCATCGGGCGCAGGGTTCCCTCATTTGATTTAGAAATTACGAGACAACTGGAGGCAACACCTCTTGAGCTGCAGCATCCACATCAACACAACATTGCTTCATTCTATTTACCAGATGACCAGGAATCATACACTAATTTGGCTACAACAGTGTCTTCCACGGCCATTCCTGGAATGGAGAGAAATTCAGTTCACTTTTTGTCAGAACAGCTTTTCCTGAAACAGCCCCAGGACCAAGAGTTTCTGGATGCACTATCCACGGTGCTAACGTCAACCAGGGTAACAAAGACTGATATCCAGGTAAATTCAGGCTTAGAGAGTCTGCTAAGGGCAGGACAAGGCAGAGAATATGATATGAAGCAAGAAATGTCCGCCAAACGAATTTTAAACATCATTCAAAGATTAGTTCAGGGGTCAGAAAACTTTCAGTAAGGGGCCAGATGGTAAATATTTTAGGTTTTGGGGGCCATATATGGTATCTGTTGCAATCACTCAACTCAGCTGTTGTAGTTAGTGCAGAAGCAGCATGAATAATAGGTAAACAAATGAACTGTGTTCCGATAAGACTTCTTTACGGATATGAAAGTTTGAATTTCATATAATGCTCATGTGTCACAAAATCTTGTTCATCTCCCCCCACATCCCACCAAACATTTGAAAATGTAAAAACTATTCCTAGCTTGCTGGTTGTACAAAAGTAAGTGGTGGGCCAGGTTTGCTTCACAGGCTGTAGTTTGCTGACTCCTGTTATAGTTCAAACTCTGAACCCCTCAGTGACCCCACTTTGTCTTCTTGATTTAGATACATATTTTAACCCCAAATGGGTATAGGTTCTTCAAGGACAGGGTCTGGTTTTTACTAATTTTTATAGCCACCACTGAATCCAGTATGGAGCCTGACACATAATAGGTGTTTAATATGCACCTGCTAGATGGAAGGATGTGCCAATAAACCAATCCCAAAAATGAGAAAACAAAAATTGCTCAAGAGCGTAAAGCAGTTTTCTGTAGTGTTCCATTTCCTGTAGGGATCGGCTGACCTCTGATCTGCTATGAACTCAAAGACTTTTGGACACAACTGGATCAGTGTGATGTATTTGAACCAGGATCTGTGTAAAGCTTATACTACCTTTGCCTGTCTCCCTGTCTAAATGACAGACTGCTGATGCTTGCTGTGTGCAAATAATTTTACATGCACACCTCACTTAATATTCACAAAAACTCAAGGTAACAGATGGTAAAGAAACAGTGGCTTAGAGAGGTGAGGTCACTTGCCCAAGGATATATGTCCAAGGAGTGGCAGAGAAGAGAATCCAACTGAGGACCACCTGATTCCAGAGTTCATGGGCTTAATCACTACACTAAGGCGTGTAAATAACTGACCCAAATGATAGATTTCACAATGAGTCAGTCATGGAAACTGGTGATTCATTCCTCCTTCCACCAATGGACAAAAACCTGCCTTGTACCCTAGTTAGATTTGTGCCCTGGGACAAATGGCCCTTACCCAAAGACTTGAACACTGTGGTCTTCTCACAGTGGGCTGGCTTCATTCCCTTCACCACTTCTCCCAGCTCACCGAAGATCTCAGCCTGTGAAATGAACACACATGGGCCCAGGCCATGGAGCTCATGTGTGCTCCAGCTGGCTTTATACAGCCAGGGCAGGAGGGCATCCTTGCACTGGATAAAAGATAAACTTGATAGACAGACCATTTGTAAACTGGATGATGTCAGGGGGGATGCTTCCCCCTAGAATCCTTTTCGGGTACATTCTTTGTGATACCGTGAATGCAAAGATACAAGTCTGTGGCCAGGAAATGTCCTGCCAGGATCCTATGTCAGTAGGAAATAGGTGTGTTCTCATGTCATCATTAATTTTGGCAGTTCCCTTCTGGCTTACATGCCCTGGTTACAAATGAAAAAGAAGGTCAAATGTGGCCAACCATAGTCCTATTTTGTTGGCCACGTTGGGAAGGTCTCCCGGCTGCAACAGGCCCCCATCTCCTAATCCTACTGCTTTATAGGACAGCCCAGTCCAATGAAAAAACCCAGCAGCTTTTCTCTATAGGCAAAAGGGATAAAAACTACACATGGCACCAGCAAATTGGCCAAATTATTCTGACAGGAGATTAAGAATGATTGAGATATGTTTAGACTCCCTCACCCTTATAGAGTTGGGGGTGAATGAAGTCTGGAGCAATCCAAAGAGAAGAGGAAGTTAATGTAAGCCTGGGACCCCAGCAAGGCCACCTGAGAAGTAGCTACAGTAGAGGCGGCTCACCCCGGACAGGAGAATGTCTCCAGACTCTCTAAGCGCCGCCTCCCGGGAATCCACATACAGCACAGCCTGTTTCATCAGCTGATCGTCCAGCTCTCTCCAGTCAGGCCTGCTGGCTCCGATGGCTGAAAAACAGCAAACAGACCCTGAGCCCAGAAACAGTCATGAGGGACATTAAACACACTCAAGAATGGACGATAGGTGGGGAAATGTGGTGACAGAGGATGTGTGGGTATACTCAGATTCAGAATGTCTCATGTCTCTAGGCCAACCCCTCGCAATCAGCAACACTGGATATGCATTAACAAGAATAACGCCTGCCATTTCTTGCCTTTCCACTTCATATCCTATTTTATTCCTAAAATATTGTGAGGTAACTTAGCTTTCATTTATTGGATACCTACTATCTGTGAGATGTTTCACACATCCTATTTATAGTTCCTACAAGTTCATTTCATGTCTGATTCCCATTTAAAAGATGCACTAACTGGGGCTCAAACAAATTAAAGTGCTTGTCAAGGTTATATATGTAATGTGCGTATACCTGTGGCTCCGAAACAGTGCCATTCCTTTTGTGCTGCTTCTATTTGTGGGGGCAGTGACTTCCTTTCCCAACCCTGAAATGAACATCCTTTCCCAAACCCTGAAGCAAACATCATGTGCAGCATCTTCATACCCCACACTCCTCTATCTGTTCGCTTATTCTTCATCATTCCTGCTCCTCACCCCCAACCACTTATCTCTTAAGTGTGACGAGAGAACCTGGTGTCAGAGTCATGGAGAAAGTCCAATAAAAAGCAAACTGATGCCAAGTATTCATGTCCTTTGCAGAGTCTGAACCATAATGATGACTCCTGGCACCAATACCTGGGATAATGTACAGGCTGCAACCAGACACCTGCAGGCCCAGGCAGGTGATGACTATGAGCAGATGGGATGGAATTGGAAATGGTGGAGACCCAACTATACAGAAGAAAGCAGACCCTTCTAAAGAGGGCAGGCATTGTTCAGCTCCAGCTAGCTGCAGGTGCACTGCTAGATACTCTGATTCTTTTTCTTAAAGCAGGAAATCTATTTCCATGTGTTATTTCTTGATTTTTAGAACATTCTATGGTCCAAACAAAACACATCTGCTGGCTGATCCAGCCCCGGACCAGCCATCCTTGGGAAAGGGCTATAAAGCTTTATTCCAATGTAAGGCAGCATTACATGCCCTCCAGTTTTCTCTGCTTGTTCCTTCCCCTCCTGTTCTCCCCTGCTCTAATTTTCTTTTAATAATTCTTTTTTAATTTTAATTGTTGTTCGAGTACATTTTTCTGCCTTTTGCTACCATCCCAGCCCACCCTCCCAGCCCTCCCCACCTCCCTCCTGTTTCCACCCCTCGCTTGTTATTGTCCATGTGTCCTCTATACTTATTCCTGCAAACCCTTCCCCTTTTCCCCTGAAATTCCCTCCCTTCTCCCTTTTGGTCACTGTCAGCCTGTTCTCTATTTCAGTGTCATTGGTTCTATTTTGCTTGTTTTTTTTTTGGGGGGGGGAGTATTTTATTTTATTGTATTTTAATTTTAATTGTTATTCAAGTACAGTTTTTTGTCTTTTACTCCTGTCCCAGTCCAACCCCCCCAGTGCTCCCCACTTCCCTCCCTTTTCCGCCCCCCTTAGTTTTTGTCCATGTGTTCTTTATACTTGTTCCTGTGACCCCTTCCCCTTTTTCCCTGAAATTCCCTCCCCTCTCCCCTCTGGTTACTGTCAGCCTGTTTTCTATTTCAATGTCTTTGGTTATAATTTTGCTTGCTTGTTTGTTTTGTTGTTTAGGTTCCTGTTAAAGGTGAGATCATGTGGTATTTGTCTTTTACCACCTGGATTATTTCACTTAGCATAATGCTTTCCAGTTCCATCCATGCTGTCGCATAGCATAGGAGCTCCTTCTTTCTTTCTGCTGCATAGAATTCCATTGTGTAAATGAACCATAGTTTTTTGACCCATTCATTTACTGATGGGCACCTAGGTTGCTTCCAACACTTGGCTATTGTAAATTGTGCTGCTATGAACATTGGGGTGCATAGGTTCTTTAGGATTGGTGTTTCAGGGTTCTTAGGGTATAATCCCAGAAGTGGAATTGCTGGGTCAAAAGGCAGATCCATTTTTAGATTTCTGAGAAAATTCCATACTGTTTTCCATAGTGGTTGTACCAGTCTGCAATCCCAGCAACAGTACTCTAGGGTTCCCTTTTCTCCACAACTTCTCCAACACTTGTTGTTTGTTGCTTTGTTTATGATGGCCATTCTTACTGGTGTGAAGCGGTATCTCACTGTGGTTTTAATTTGCATCTCTCTGATAGCTAGCAATATTGAGCATCTTTTCACATGTCTCTGATTCCTCTGTATGTCTTCCTTGGAGAAGTGTCTGTTCAAGTCCTTTACCCATTTTTTATTTGGGTTGCTTGTCTTAGAGTGGAGTAATGTGAGTTCCTTATATATTTTGGAGATTAAACCCTTGTCTGAGGTATCATTGGCAAATATGTTTTCCCATACAGTTGGTTCTCTTTTATTTTCATACTGTTTTCTTTAGCCCTGCAAAGCTTTTTATTTTGATGAGATCCCATTTGTTTATTCTTTCCTTTATGTCCCTTGCTCTAGGGGACATATCAGTAAAAATGTTCCTGCATGAAATGTCTGAGATTTTCCTGCCAGTGTTCTCCTCTAGGACTTTAATGGTGTCACAGCTTATATTTAAGTCTTTTATTCACCTTAAATTTTTTTTTGTGTATGGTGTAAATTGATGATCAGGTTTCATTTTTTTGCACATAGCTGTCCAGTTCTCCCAACACCATTTGTTGAAGAGGTTATTTTTACTTCTTTTTATGTTGCTGCCCCCTTTGTCTAATGTTATTTGACAGTAGATACTTGGGTTTATTTCTGGGCTCTCTGTTCTGTTCCGTTGGTCCATGTGCCTGTTTTTATGCCAGTACCAGGCTGTTTTGATTACAGTGGCCTTATAATAGTTTAGTATCAGGTATTGTGATCCCTCCTACTTTGCTCTTCCTTCTCAAAATTGCAGCTGCTATTTAGGGTTGTTTGATTCCATATAAACTTTTGAAGTGTTTGTTCTATGTCTGTGAAATATGCCATTGGTACTTTGATAGGTATTGCATTGAATCTGTAAATTGCTTTGTGTAGTATGGACATTTTGATGACGTTAATTCTTCTGGTCCATGAACAGGGTATATATTTCCATTTGTTT
>PVKM010030967.1:0-17036 GCA_004027735.1 Carollia perspicillata | reverse complement strand
CTGGAGCTCCCCCATAGTTGTTAAACATTAAACAATTTGTAAGCCATTGTTAAGCCATTGGCAACTTGAAATCAGCCATGGTGGAAGTGTATCCACCAGAGAAATAGGAAAACTCACAAACCTGGTTGGGAGTATAGTTATTACAGTTTTTCTAGAGGGGCAGTTTTCCACCACACCACTGAGTGTGAAGGTATGCCCGTTACTGGTTGTTTCCATAAAAGTGGCGGTGGGGAAGAGAGAGAGAAAAAGAGAGAGAGCTACAGCTCTGTACTCCTAACAAGGGCTGCTTCCTCTGTCTGATCACCCTTCTCCCTTCACCTGGACAACCTCTCCTCAGCTTTTAGGCATAGCAAGGATCACAGACCACAGACCCTGTCCACCCAAACCTTAGATGGTGTCATATCCCAATTATACTACAGCACCTCTGCATATGTCTTTTATCACATGGTCTAAAAAACTGTTTATTGGTCTGTCTGCCTTAGTTGATTGACCAACTTGAACGCATAGATCTCATTTTGTTTGCCTTTAAAAATGCACAGTCTTACTCTGTGTGAATATCACAGACCCTCATTAAATATTTCATCACTGAGGAACCATATAGAAAAGCAAGGCGAAAAGAGAATGGTTAAAAGAAGCTTTTATTCTGGGGGAAAAAACAAATGTTGAGGGAATTCCAATGGGCTTCTGTAGCCCTCAATGTCTCCAGAGCAATATGAATAATGCCTACTCAATTATAAAATATAGTAGAAGGACCACAGTGCAGGCTGGAATTACTCAGCCTATCTCTAGGACCAAGGAGGGGAAAATTTTTCATTTCCCTTGAAATTATAAAATTTTCAGACTCCTTGTATGAGAAGGAATTGGTGATCTTAGTGAAGTTCATGCTAATTAGTCTTAAGTTACTTTTATATCAATTACATATGCTTAATTTAAGTAGTACATTATTTTAAAATTTCTTACTATTCTGCAAGTAAAATATATCATTAACCAGTCCTATTTTGTCATACACTAATTGGTCACAAATTGATGGAAACATGTTCACTGCCTGACTACTATTTTAATGCCCAGTAATCTACCTGAAGCACCACCTTCAATGAGACCGTGTGGTGGCTAGAGTGGGAGTGGGAGTAGGTAGGATCATATGTAGTACCTCTTCCTCTTTCTCCTCAAGGTTCTCAGTTTTGCCTACTCACTGCCTATCATCCTTGGCTTACCATCTTTCATCTCTTCTTTAGGCTTCCTGCTCTGGGATCCATTCCTATTGCAGGCTTTTAACTCCAGTCTGCTGAACCCCCAACATACACACACACTATTGATTGATATTCATCTGATTAATGCAAATTCCGGGAAAAAATGTGTCCATGTGATGGATAAGAAAATTGAGACAATGACTTCCTTCAGTTTCCACAACTAGTTAGAGAAAGAACCAGAAAGTGCTAATTTTTTCCTTCTATTCCCACATGCATTTGTCTACAGGACCACCAAGGGTCTATCCATGCAGTCTCCTGAATTCTGACTTCCCAGGACCCAGGATAAAGTTCTTGACACTGAGTATGTGTTAAGAGAATCGTTGCTTCTTCTAAGTCAATGAGCAAAACCAATAGGACTATATTACTCAAAACTAGCCTTTTAAATAGATTATTTTCAATCATCTGTATTTCTGGTATAAAATGGCCAATAACTATGAGATTTTATGAGAATATATTTAAGAAGCAGATATATCAATATTTATTTTCCAGTTTATCAAGGATTCCCATTGTGGCTTCTCTCTAGCTTCTATGTCTAGTCTTTAGCACTTGTTGGATTAAATATTTGGATCTAAATTATTGTTTAAGAATTAAATGAACTGATTATGATGTTTAATAGCTGCATTTGAACAAAAATCAGTTTGTAATCCACTAACTATAAACATTTATAAATGAATGGCATTCAACCAGGGCCATCATAAGGTTGTATAATATAAGGTTGCAAATAAAAACTCCATCTGCTTTTGAGGTTGTATGATTTTTGCAGACTAAGGAATTTAGAGTTAAAAATTAAAAATTACATTAATCTATAGGTTTTGTGATGAAAATCTAAATAAATGATAAACACACATAGCCACACACACACAGTCTTATGTACAGAACTCCATGCACACCCCATATACACACATGCACACATCACACAGTCACTCAGTTGGGTACTTACACATGCATTCACGTGCATAAATCCATGTTCATACATGATGAAGGACTATTAAATGCAAGTTATTATGGAAAACTAAAAATAACATCAAAACTACAATTACAAATATGACAAAATAGCAAAAAAACAGTCTAAAATTAAATCTGATGTAACCTCTCTGCCCTGACTTTAATAGTGGTGGACATGGACTTGGGAGGTGTGTCTTCACATTTATCAGTCAGCCCCTTTGAGGACCAAACACTGGTATACTCTCTCCTTTCTTGTCCTTTTTACATCAAGGATGCATTTCACAGAAAACAATCCAACATAATGCTTTCTCATGTGGAATATCTCTAGATTTATACATTTACTAATAGAGTAGGTCAAATGGAAATTTAATCTAATATACATTTATGTGGAAAGAATAAGAACAGGCACATTCATTATTTCTATTTATCCCCAAACCAGCCAAGCTGATGGTATTTTGAGATCCCTGCACTGAATGTTTTTTTAAATGAGTATTAAGTAAGATGGAGCTAGCATCATATTTAATGCTTATGCTAATGTGCTTCTTGATTCTAATCTGCTATAAATTCATTTCAATTAAGTGGTCAAATTATTTAATGTGATTTTGCCTGTCTGAATCTATTATCATTGTCCACAAGAAACTGTTTGGCAAATACCAAGCATGTATATTACTGGCGGGCAAATAGATTTTCTTTCTAGCAAAGTGCAATATGTAATTTAAATAATCTGATAATGCAAAATCTCATTAAATATCTAGAAAATAATCATCCTGGTCAGGAGCAGATGAATTTCCACTATAAAAATATGTTAAATCTCTACCACATAACACTTTTTTAACTTGAAAAGCAGAAGAAAAGTTCTACTTTTATCAGTCACATACTTTGTATTTCTTAGATTCTAGTATGTGCTCTACATTTGGAGACATTTCTTTAGCATTAAAACCAATAAAGCAGACAGGGTTCCCTCTTCTGCCAGCTGCTGCCCCTGCCCACCTTTCTATTTCGTATGTGCTTAAGTATCATAGAGACCATTTTGAACTCACATAATTTATTAGTTGCTGAAAGGAGAAGCACTGGCCTTTTAGCATGCCAGAGTTCTATTTAGAAAACTTACCTTTGATTCTAGAATGCTCAAGTAGAAAGAGACCTACAAAATCCACTTACTGAATAAGAACATGGAGGTCAAGAGTCAGTAAATGACTTGCTCTTGTGTAGAAACAGTAGCTTTGAATATTTAGTGTTAAGTTTATTTCTCTTCGCTGCATCTTTATGACTTAACTGACTAGCACGGTTCACCTGTCCTTCACCATCGTTCCTGCCAAACAGATAAGCAATGAATACCTTTCCCCCTGAGGGCTGCCTACCAGGTGGGAGACCTCTGGGACCTCACAGGGCTGTGACCAGTGGCATCAGGAGCGTTTCTTATTAGCAACTGGGTTTGAGGCTGACTTCCTCCATGATTTCCCAGACTCAGCTCATTCTGTTGATTCTTTACCTTGAACAATTCCTATGCTACTCATCATCAGTCCCAGTAATGCTTCCAATGGGAAGCTCACAAAAGCATCTCGCTGAACCCCTAGTGGTAATTACAGAACCACATCCATCTGTGGAAAATCAAGCCCCCTTGAAGGAACTCACCCCAAACTCTCCACAACTAAACATATGAGAGGAACAGGCACAACAAGCTCTCATCACACTCTTTTATTCAAGGAATAGTTCTACAATGCTAAATTATATAGTCATGTAATAGTTATACAATTAGTTTATGAATGCTAAACTTCTTTGAATATAAATTAAAACCATTTCATGAAAAGATTCCTTCTCATTACCAATAACTAGAGAAAATTAAGGATCCAGTAACTACCAGTGATGGAGGGAAGGCAAGGAGCCCCTACCGTCGTTGTGCATAACCACAAGTGTTGTCAGTACAGCCACTTTGTAAATGGTATGGTGTTATCCTGTCACACTGAAGAAGAGCAGAGCCTACAACCAGCCTAGGTAGATAGACATCTTAGGGGTCTTTGTACCCCTGCACAAGGACACATGCTCAACACATTCATATTGGCATTGGGGAAGCAAATAACAAACAAAATCAAGCAATGGCCCAATTATTAGTAAATTAAGACAAATAAATTATATATATCTCCTTATTCTATAGAGGACTGGTCATAGCTATACATATTGGCATGAATAATCTCATAATATAGTATGAAATGTGTAAAACAAATCCTGGAAGAATATGCATATAAAGTTCAGAAACCTTCAACACATTTTGTGTTGCTATATAAAGCTGCACAGATACATATGTTATATGACTACTATGTACTGACTATTAACAAATGACATGAGAAACATAAAACTCAGTAAGCATGTTTGTCCCTCCCTGAGGTAGGAAGTGTAATGAGATTGGAAAGGACCTCAGAGGACTTCTGAGGTAGGATTTTCCATGCAGTAGGTTGAGTGGATGGCGTGGGAGCATTTGTTATGTTATTGTATTAGTTGTGTATGTAATTTATGTAAATTATTTTATTTATGAAGCGTTTCATAATGAAAATGGGGAATGGAAAAAGAGAAACCAACATAAGAGCTTTTAGAATAATAATGCTGAATTAATCATTAACTATATACAGATAAGAAAATACAGATACTATGCACATCTCAGTTCTCATAATGAAATACACCGAGTCTCTACTTTCTCTCTATCTTTATTTTTGCTGTTGTTAACTAATAAATTAATTGTTTTATAATTTTATTCTATTTTCAAAAACACCCAAATCCTGTTTTTATTGCAGACTTTTTGTCTTAAAAGAAATTTTTTCTTCTTTTATTTGAGGTACAATTTAAATGTAACATTATAGTAGTTTCAGGTGTACAGTATAATGATTCAATTTTTGAATATATCTCAAAATGATGACCTCAATAAGTCTAGTTAACTTCTGTCATTATACATAATTACAATGTATTTTTATCTTCTGATGAGAACTTTTAAGATCTGTTCTTTTAGCAACTTTCTAATATACAATACAATATTATTAACAGTATATAGTCACCATGCTGTACATTATATCCCCATAACTTATTTATTTTGTAACTAGAATTTGTACTTTTTGAACCTTTTCCATCAATTTCACCCTGCTCTGTCCCTCACTTATGGCAACCACCAATTTGTTTCTGTATCTATAAACTTGGTTTAATTTGTTTAAAAAATTTGAGGGGGGTAGATCACGTGGAATTTGTCTTTCTTTTTTCTTTTTTACTTATTCCAGTTACCATAATGCCTTCAAGTTTCATCCACGTTGTTGCATATGGCAAGTTTCATTCCCTTTTATGGCTGAATAACGTTCTGGTGTATGTGTTTGTGTGTGTGTATACATCACATTTTCTTTATCCATTTATCCACGTATCTTCTTATTATAATGTTAAATTTCCCTCCAAATCTGTCACCAAAAAAGGTAAAGCACTTTTCCGTAATATTCTTTTTTTTTAGTTTTCTTCTCTTTATTTTTTTTAAAAAATTTTATTTTAATTGTTATTCAAGTACAGTTTTCTGTCTTTTACTCCCGTCCCAGTCCACCCCCTCAATGCTCCCCACCTTCTAAGGTGAGTTTTAGTATTTTGAGAATCTGTTCTAAAGACTGAAACTGTTGACTTGAAACATCAAGATTATCAAGCAAACTTGACAAAATCTTAATCACAGAGAAGTGTGTTTGTTCTCTTATATTTATAAGCTGCTTGCCTTGGAGTTCAGTTTTTGAGCACTAGTCTTCTGCTAATTAAAAAGGTAATTGGTAGGTATAAAATAGACAAAGGGAAGGTAAGAATAGTATAGGAAATGAAGATGTCAAAGAACTTACATGTATGACCCATGGACATGAACTAAGGAGGAAAGGCTGGAGGGTTGGGCACTGCAAAGTGAAGGGCGATAAAGGGGGGGAAATGGGACACCTGTAATAGCATAATTAATAAAATATACTTAAAAATAAAATAAAAAAGAAAAAACTTCAATCGGGTTGAAATACATTTAAAAACACTTAATAGATATTTACATCTTTTAAAAAGTTTTCAAAAATAAATAAGTAGCTATAACATATAAACCTGCCAAATACAACACTAACTCTTGATTTTGAGAGCGGTGATTTGATGTTTTCCTGTTTATCTACATGATTATTTTATTCTTACCACCCCTTCATAGAATGTAGGCATTTTTGGAGGAGATTTCTACTGTAGTACAAGCTTTTTGAACAGTATCTAGCTCCTAGTGAGCCTTGATAAATATTTGCTGAATACATGAATGAAACACCTTCAAAGATGATATAGGCACTAGGCGTACATTACAAGAGAGCCAAACAAAGCACATGTTTGAGCTTGCTACTCACAAAAAGATTTTTCAAAATTATTATCAACTCTAAAGTTTCATGGAATTCCCTGGATCCTCTTGACATTTCCTCTATGAGTAAAAATGATATTCTGGTGTTCTTAAGTTGAAAGACCATTATTTTCCCATTAACTTCCTTAATAGTCAATGACTATTATCTTTGGTGCCAAATATTAGGCAGTATATTTTATAGACATTGCTGCAATGATCCTAGAGACCTTCAGTCATGAATTCTCACATATTATTGCATCAATATTTCCCCACACAATTCTACTGAGTTTTTCTTAGGTGAATGTCTTCATATTGTTTATTACCAACTTCAGAGATGACAGCATTAGCTCTTAAGTCACATCTGAATGGGGCAGGTCTGCCTTGCTCACTCCTTTTCAGATGATGGCCAATTACCCATGAGTAGTTTGAGAGAAGGAAGCACTAGACATCACAGATAAGAGAAATCACAAAGGACTACCATGAAGGACATTAACATAAATCACAATAGACATTTTAAAATGCTTTTGCCAGACAAATGGCAGGAGTCATCCTGACTGAACACAGCTTCTGCCCCAGGGGTTCAAAGCCATTGAACAGGAAAATGACCAGAATGAGAATGGAAATTGTCAATACAGAAAAGTCTGAGCTACTAAAATGGAAAGTTTAGAAGAGTTTAGAATTAGAAAGCAGGTGCTAGATATCCAACTAATCATGAAACTGGATAACATGTACAATTTGATGAGTTTGGAGACATCATACTCCCATGACATCATCCCCACAATCAAGGTAATAAGTGTGTCATAAACTTATGCATATGCCCAAATGCTTCAAGTTGTATACATTAAATATATGCAAGTTTTTCATATACTAATTATCAACCAATAGTTATAGGTGCCAATTCAACACCAACAGGAATCTCCAATATGGGATGCAACAAAGAAGGAAACTTTATTCAATTCAAAACAGCTCTACTGTGATAGATACAGCAAGGGTGTGAAAACAGCATGGTTGTGAGGCAGACCTGGACCCTAAGACAAGTTCCCTATTGGTCTAGACACCTAAGCTCTGTTCTTTTCTGCTCTGATCAGCTCTGCTCAGCTCTGCTCTAAGGAGACATCTTGGCATTTCAGCTCAGCCATGAAAACACAGTCTTCAGTATTCTGCCTAAAGAGAAAGTGTGCTCTCCAAGCCATAGGAGCTGGCTTAAATAGGCAGAAATTTCTCTTTCTCCCCCTCTCCCTCTCACATCTTTAATTGGTCAATTCTCATGTAAATGAGACTTCCAAATCTTACAAGTTGATTGGTCCAAGAGGACCAATCTCTGACTAATTAGTCAGAGATGAGCGCTCTGATGGATTGGTGAAGATGTTGATAGAGATATAGCTACACAACTCAGACTGGATGGGGAAAGCCTCAATCTCATTGGATTAAATAGGATTCCATGAACTCTTTATAAGGGCTGGCTCAGATGGCAGAAGCACAGTGCAGGCAGGCAGTTCAGTAGTAAGGCAAGTAGTTCAGTGCAGGCTTCTCCCTGAACTGTAGTTTGCACAGGAGGCTCCTCTTTTTTAAAATTTGAGCCCGGTTAGCCACCAGGAGTCCTTCTTAGTAAACATTTGTATAATTATACCTCAATAAAGCTGTAAAGAAAGATTTTAGAAAGAATTCTACCTTGAAATGTAGACTAAAGAAAATGAAAAGATTTCATTACCTTACATAATGTGAAATTCAAAAGCAGGCAAGAAAAGCACAAAGAAAAAATAACTTACATAACCCTTTCTCAGTTATTTTCTTAATCCTAAATAAAACATCAACAAATCAGAAATAAAACTAGTTAAGATTTTCTAACTCTGAGAAAGTTTAGGTTCTGTAAATCAGTTTGACATGCAGTTGACCAGATAACATAAAAAGCTAGATTTAAAATAAGATTAGACAATTTAGAAAGAAATGGCTAAACGTGGAAGTACAAATTAAATGGAGACTGGTTAGTTTATAAAACAATCAGATAATTTTGATTTTTATGAGTTCTAATTTTTAATAATTTGATTTTCTATGTCCACTTGATCATATTAATTTATTTATTCTTGTCTACTAATCAATCATTTCTTGAAACCCAATCATATGCCAGGAACTGTGGGTTGAAGGTTAGGATTCCACCTCCAATCCCAAGGTGTTCATGATGTCATTTGAGTGATATCTTTGGTGACAAATATTCCACCATTATATGTACATATATTTTCTTAAATTTTCTGCACTGTTAAAGTACAAATATTCCTTATATGGAATACTAACACTGTAAATATGACCAGTCATACATATGGTCTGTCTGACTGTATCCAGCTAGGTAATATGAAAAGTAGAGACATTTATTGAAGAAGATACAAGATACAAGAAACAGCAATGGCTGGTATGGCTCAGTGGATTGAACACTGGCCTGCAAACCAAAAGGTCAATAGTTCGATTCCCAGTCAGGGCACAGGCCTGGGTTGCGGGCCAAGGTCCCACTTGGGTGTATGTGAGAAGCAACCAATCCATGTACCTCTCACACATTGATGTTTCTCTCCCTCTCTTTCTCCTGCCCTTTCCTCTTCTCTAAAGGTAAATAAATAATTTTTTTTAAAGATACAAGAAACATTATACATAGGACAATGATGCCTAAGCCCCTTTCAAAATAGGTATCTTGGGACCTCATACAATTCTCCCAATCATCATCAGCTGTCCCATTATATTTCCCTGAATCTTATTGAAGGTCTGAAACCTTTTCCGTCTTCTAGGTAATTTTGGTTTTTGGAAAAGCCAGTAGTCACAGGGCACCAAATCTGGGCTATAGTGGAGCCAAGTCACCTGGGTGATTTGATGTTTTGTCAATAAATTCGGTATGAGATGTGATGCATGAGCAGGCATGTTGTCTTGATAAAGCTGCCACTCCCTAGTTGTCCATCACTGGGAAGTGGCAGTTTCTGAATCATCTGAATAATCTCTGCAGATGAATGTTCAAATTAATGCCAAATTTGATGTAGATTTGTTGCTGTACTTGCTCAGTCATTTTGAATACGATGGCCACACAGATCACATGCTCACTCAAGGGGGTCTACTGCCCCCACTGGCTAGTACAGCAAAGTTATCATTGTACACACATGTGTATACCAGTCCACTTTACTCATCTGCCAGGTTACATCAACGTCACACAAACCACTATTATGTTAACAATGGCTGGACTTTTCCCAGACGGATCTCATATGTTTAATAGCTATATGAGAAAAACTATAAAATTCTGATAGAAGAAAAAAATAATTAAATAAATGGAGAAGCATTCCATATTAATGAATAGGAAGATTCAATACTGTAAAGATATCAATTCTTCCCAAATTAATCTATATATCTAATGTAATACAAACTCATACCTAGCAAGTGAACATCACGAATGGGTTCTAAAGTATTTACAGAGAGACAACAGACCCATAATAGACAACATAATATTGAAATATAAGGACAAAGTTTGGAATTGACACTACCTGACTTCAATATTTATTCTAAAGCTACAATAGTCAAGCAACTGTAATATTGGGGAAACAGTCAACAAATAGATCAATGAAATAAAATGGAAAGCCCAGAAATAAGCCCATATAAATGTAGTCAACTGATTTTTGACAAAGGAGCCAAGCAATACAATGTAGAGAAGATAGCTTTTTCAATAAATCATGCTGGAAAAATTAATATCCACATTTAAAAAATGAATCTAAACACAAACCTTATCCTCCTCATAAAAATTAACTCAAAATGAACCACAGATTTAAATGTAAAACATAGAACTATAAAACTCTCAGAAAATAATGTAGGACATAAGCTAGATGACCTTGAGTATGGTAAGGATTTTTTAAAAATATTTTATTTATTTATTTTTAGAGAGAGGGGAAGGGAAGGAGAAAGAGTAGGAGAGAAACATCAATGTGTGGTTGCCTCCCATGTGTCCCCTACTGGGGAACCTGGCCTGCAACCCAGGCATGTGCCCTAGACAGGGAATTGAACCGGCAACCCTTTGTTTCACAGGCCCGTGCTCAGTCCACTGAGCTACGCCAGCCAGGGTGGTATGGTAAGGATTTTTTAGACGTAACACCAAGGCATGATCTACGAGAGAAATAATTGATAAACTGGACTTCATTAAATTAAAAACTTTTTCTCAGAGAAATACTCAGTTAAGAGAATGAGAAGACAAGCCACAGACTAGAAGAAAATATTTGCCAAAGATACATCTAATAAAGCACTATTATCCAAAGTACACAAAGAACTCATAAAACTCACCAATGAGAAAACAAATAACCCAATTAAAAAGTGGGCCAAAGACCTTAACAAGTGTTGCACCAAAAAAGACATGCAAATAGCAAATGAGCATATGAAAAGATGCTCCACATCATGTCATCAATCCATTGTTAATGGGAGTGTGAAACAGTATAGGTATTTTGAAACACAGTTCAGAGGTTTCTTACAAAACTAAACATATTCTAATCGTATGATTCGGCCATTATCCTTCTTGGTATTTTTCCAAAGGAAGTGAAAACTTGTGTCTACACAAAAATCTATACTTGGATGTTTTATAGTAGCTTTATTCATAATTGCACAATCTTGGGAGCAATGACAATGTCCATTAGTGGGTGAATGGATAAATAAACTGTGATACATTCTGACAATGGAATATTATGCAGCATTAAAAAGAAATTTGCTACCAAGCTAATTTAAATGCATTCTATTAATAGAAAGGAGACAATTTGAAAATGCTACATACTCTATGACATTCCAACTATATGACATTCTGGAAAAGACACAACTGTAGAAACAGGAAAAAAAATCAGTAGTTGCCAGAGGTTGGAGAGGAAAGAGAAGGATAAGTAAATGGAGCATAGAGGATTTTTTTAGACAGTGAAAATACTTTATGTAATACAATTATGGTAGCCACCTATCATTATACATTTGTCCAAGCCCATGAAATATACAAGAGTGAACCCTAATATTAACTATGAACTTTGATTAAAATGTGTCAATGCAGGTTCATCAGTTATAACAAACTTACCACTCTGGTGAGGAATGTTTTTAATGGAGGAGTCTATGCATGTGTGAGAGCAGGGTATATGGGAAATATCTGTACTTTCCACCCAATTTTTTGTGAAAATAAGTTGTTCTACAAAATGAAATCGTAATAAAAAAACCCGCCAAGAGTCTTGCTAAAATTTTTGTCAATAAGGTCAAAGCTAAATGCCATCACAATAATTGTTTCCAAGTAGTATTTTCAGTTTTTACTATGTTTGAAAAGATTATATTTCATGCCTTTTTAATTACATTATCATGGTCAGTACTGAGACTGTTTATGGTCACAACTATCAAATTGAACTTCTATCAAAATTGTTTTATTTTGCTGTTGGCATCTTTTCTATTCCGTTTCTACGGTACCGTTAGGTAGAAATCTCTAACAGCTGTGTTGGTTTCACCCACCGTCTACTGAGTGTCTCGTCTGTGCTAAACATTTTGTATATTTTGTCTCCATGGCTGATTTGTGTTTTTCTCATCCTGTTTCAATGTCGAGATAATGGCTTGAATTCCTGCTTATTCAAAACAAATTTAAAACTGGAATTTGTCAGAACCCACACAGGTGCTCTGAGGACAGCTCATAATACTTCAGTTTTACAGGCCTGCACAACTTTTATGTCTGGCACACAGTGGCCACTCTCATTAAAACAAAAATGTATGCATAGCAGCAGCCCCATGCCTTGTATGTGGATTTTTATTCCATGTTACTGCTCTGCCTTATGTGTTTCAAAATATATCATGTATCAGCCTAATTTTATTTGTCAGTAGCTACTGATCCTTTGCATTCTGCTTTCTATGCCTATAACATCATTTGTTTCAACAAAGCATGTATATCCTGAGGATATCAGTTTATGTACCAACACATTCTGCATATTACTTAATCATTTAACACAGGGATGAACACAATACATTGAAGTAACTAAATAGAGGTATACTTTTATATTAATTGGCATTGATGCAAGATATATATTAATGGAAAGGACAAGCATTTTTAAATACACTTAAATGTAAGTGTGACTGTGCCTAAAAAAATTGATAAAGATTATCTATGGAAAATGGAATTAGGGTAATTTGTCCTTTCTCTTTATAAAAGCAAAAATCTTTTATAAGCAAGAAAATTCTGTATTGAGAAAGATATCCTATTTTGAAAACTCAATCACCAGAAATTCTACTTACTAAGGAAGGGTGAGTATGACCTTGGAAAATAAAACCTTTAATTATTTTGACCCTTTGAAGAGCTTCAATCTTTTGGAGGCTGTAGGTAATTTATGAAAATATAAGTAAATTGTTTTGGTAAAATAATAAAGACATCTGCCCATAAATTGAATATTAATACTTTTTTTGTACAAATGTTCTCATGAGGAATGACTGGGAATAAACTGTTAGATAAATTGTCAGTATAATTCCCAATATTGAAAACCTCTGTTACAAGCTGTCCTGACCACTTAACGTAGCCAGGATGAACTCACACCCATAATTGGTGTAGATGTTGAGATTGATCTCTCACACACACACATACACACCCCAAAGGGAACTAGAAGGTATATTGCTTCATAAATGAGGCTTTTATGAGGACAAAAAAAAAGCAAACATACCAAATAAGCTTGAAATGGATCAAGAGAACAAGAAAAGAGGACAGTCCTGGGTATTTTACATGGCTACTAATTAGCCATTCAGATTGCGTTTTTAACACAATTGAGTGTATATGTATGAAAATACACATGCATATATTGAGAACCAGAGATGATAGATAGATAAATAGACAGATAGATAGATAGATAGATAGATAGATAGATAGATAGATAGAAGATAGATAAATAGACAGACATTTCCTTATTAAATTTATTTCCTTTAGATTTCCAAATTCCTTAATAGAAAACATTGCATTCTTCTGAAATATTTTTTTGTCATATTGCTTGGATCAGTCTTACTGTTTTTGTTCTCTTTTTTCATAGCCATTTGACTTTGGAAATTTATTTAAATTCTCTGAGCCTCACTTTTGCCATTTACAAAATGAAATCAATAATCCCAACTGTGTTAGATTTCTGTTATGGTATAGCAAATCACCAAAAATGTAGCAACTTAGAACAACTTCATTAATTATCTCACTATTCCCGTGGGCCCAGTGGGAATCAGGCGGGTGTCCCACGAGAATGCAATCACAGTATGGGTCGGGGTTAGCGTCTCACCTAAGCTCAAGATCCTCCCCTCAGCTGCCAACATGGTTAATGGCAGAATTCAGTTCCTTGCAATTGTAGAACTAAAGACCTTTATTTCTTCAGGCTGCTCCCCACCCCCTGCCCTGCCAGTGACACTCTCCATGAAATGGAAGTTTCCTTCTTTTAGGCTAACAAGGAAGACAGAGTCTGCTGCTGATTCTTGCCTCTTACTTCTAGACCCTCATTTGAAGGCTTCCACTGATCAGGCCAAGCCTACCCAGAATAATCTCCCTTTCGATGAGCTCAAAGTCAAATGAGTTTAGGACCATATGCATATCTGCAAAATGTCTTTGCTCTGACATACAATGACAGTGATATCCCATCATCCTCACTTGTTCTGCACTCAGTCAAAGAGAGAAGATTATACATGGTGTAGTGGGATTCCTGGAGCCATCATAAGATTCTGTCTATAACACTTAAGCTATATCATCATTGACAATTCAATATGACTGAATGAGATAATGCACACAAAGTTTGCAATACAGCACCTCAGCAAACTGTATATAACCATCAAGCCAACATCCCTCCTCTTGCACTCTGGCCAGTCTGAGACCTATGAGGTCTCCTTATGCACCAGTTTTCCTGTGTTGACTATGGCCAGCTGTCTGGATCCAGGTAGCATGTAGGGTCTGATGGAGAAACACGGGTCTCTACCTTTTCTCTCACTCTTCTATGGAATAGGCTCTGGGATGAATCCAGACATGGTCACTTCTAACCTCAAACACCATGACTACAGTCTGGTTTGAGCCTGGATCTTTCTTCTATCTAAGCAGACCACGTAGGCCCAGCCCCAGCTACTCCTGAAACACCAGCTTGGAAAAGGAAGCACTGCATTCTGGGAATGGTTTTTTTGCGGGGGTGTCCTTCCCATAGAACAATTGTGTTTTGCTGGATTTTGAGAATTTTGATCTTTAGAAATCTTCCAACAGCTTACTGAAGTTATATAGTGCATTACTAAGTCTCTTTTTTCAGACATAAATGGTCTTCTTCAAAGACATTTGTAGCTCAAACATTTCAATAAAGTTACCACAGCCATTTGAAAGCAAATGGAACTCTAGAACATAGATCAAACTTACAGAGTAAGAAGGAGCCAGCCACAGATATTTGAACGGGGTTTAAACCTGCTCTTAACTACACATACCTTTGAATCTTATTCCTTCATGTAGCATGGAGCAGCTCTCAGCATAAAGCCACAAATTTTATTTTATTTTTGAGTCACATAAGGTTTCTATAAACTTTCCATCCTCCTTAAGACTACTGTCCCCACTGAGTGAACTGTTTGATAGCAGTGGGCACATAGGCTTAGGGCCTTCAGCCCTTCAGCCCTGAAGGGAATTTGCCCTTCCCTGCTCTTATTTAACATCACTTGCCTGGGGGTGGGGGAGGGGAAAGTCTTGACTCCAGCTCAGGTACACTGAGACCCAGGCCTGCCTTCCTCATTCCAGGGTCTCCTGCAAATCCTTTAATTCCTCTGTGCATCAGTTTCTACACTACATTTGCATCACAATGCAACCATTTGATAATTATACAAGTATTTAATAATAATATTTAATAATAACCTGACTCTATCCAACGGGTATTGCAATTCTTATTTGATAGGTAAGCACCTGAGGCTCTGTCTAATCCAGTGGCAGAGCCAGAATTGAATCAGGTCCTCCTCGTACCCTGGGCATTTTGTAGGGCACTGTCATGGCCTTTTTTCTGGACTAACCAAATTGGGAATGAGCCCTACGTTTCTTATTGGAAATTTAGTGGGTAGTCTTTAGGATATTGCTCATATTTTATTAAATGGTGGTGATAGGTTTGACTGCATCCTTTTGAAGAGCAGAATGTAAGAACTGAAAGGTAAAGCCTACTCAGAGATGCAGTCCAGATGACAAAATGAGCCAGAAACTTGGAATGAGTTTTTGTCCATTCTGTCGTCTACAAACAGAGCAGTTTTTGTACAAAACAAAACAAAAACATGGCAGCCATGAAAACCCAAGACCCACTAGCTGAGGCTTTCCTATGGTACAAATGAATAAATGCTTCTCATTTTCATTTAGTTCAGTGTGTCAGAAATCCATGGTCTGGACATGCATCTACACATCTCTTAGACCCTTATTTTAATGAAATCCATAACTTTGCTTCATTCTCATGGCCTTGCAGGTATTCTCATGCACATTGGTTCTTGGTTATTCTAAAATCCTTTGGCTATCACCCACACAATTCAGCAGTGGGTTATCTTATAATATTTTACAATTGTTTTACATTGTTTGCTAAGCAATTTCTATCTAAGTCTAACCACACAAAAAATCCATCCAAAAGCTTAGAAAAACTAAGGTAAAATTACCATCTTCAACTGGGAAAAGCTTATAACAAAAGCATCCCCTACCTTACCATCTTGCCTAGGTCACCTTGGAAAGGGGAAGAGAAGGCAGCTAGAACAGGATTAGGAAATGTGGTCTGGATTATATATCTCCTACTTTTATGCCTCAATTGGCACCAATTTTAGTTTGCGTGGAGAACTGGGATTTTCCAACATTAAATATTGTGACCTCATAGGTCATCCTATTACAGAATCCTATAGCTTGCTGGGCCCAGGGAAAAGTTCCTCTCTCAGTAAAACTGTATTTTCCTACTTTACTGATATATTTCCAACACATTAACATTTTTCTACCAAGTCCTTTAAAGTTCACCCACCATAGGCACCTGATGTGTGTCACCAAGACACAACGGAAACAATTTAACAAAATGCTGTGCTGTCCCATAGCAGCCTTTTCTGTTCTGGGATAAGCATGGAATGAAAAATAACTTTGCTGCCTCCACTTAGTCTTGCATCTGTCAGTCCTACAGGTAGTATCTCTCACTTGTCCCACCTCAGTTCCCAGTACCATCACCAGAACCAGGTAGAGTGTCTGGATGCAAGTGAGATACTCCCACTTTGGTTAATTCAAGTAAAGGAGAAACTAGTGGAATTAAGTCAGTGTGGCTGAATAATCAATCCTTAGAACAAAGACCAGAGACCATAGGGGTTCAGAAAAGTGAGACCCAAAGGAAAGTCCCTGCAGGGTGCAGAATTTCAAATATATTTATATTTACTTGATTCTATCTTCTAATCGAGATGACCAAAGGGGAAAGGGGAGGGAATTTCAGGGGAAAAGGGGAAGGGTTTGCAGGAGCAAGTATAAAGGACAA
>PVKM010030966.1:0-17039 GCA_004027735.1 Carollia perspicillata | reverse complement strand
TATATATCTGTCTTTTAAAACAGCTGATGTGAAAAAATAAAAACATTAAAGAGCCGATGTGGATTTCAATGTATGGAGGTGCATAATTTACTTAGTGCTTTATTCATGGGGTGCCCCCCTTCTCCCTAGCCATCAGAATTCTGAGTTCATCCAAATACTGGAAGGTGTGTCAGGGTCAACAGCCTCTCTCCACCCCCAGGGGCAGAATCCTGATTCCTTTAATCCTCAGAATGACTCCATCCTCCTGACAAAGGACAGGGTTAAAGGTAAGCACAAGACACAGTTCTGGCCCCAGACGCATGCATCAAAGTCTCCTGGGGGAACTTGTGGAAAAGTTTTAAGAGAAACACAGGGAAAACTCCATTTCTGCCTCTGGACATCATAAATGAGGCTGTGATGTTTGGAACTGTCTCAAGCATCTGGGACCATGAACAGGAAGCCAGAGAATCCCAGAGAGGCTGGGTCAGACGTGACTCCGATCTGCTGCTGCAGTCACCACCCGTCCTCTATGATGCTTTTTGTGAATACAGATAATAAATGCACTTACTGTATACAAGACAACATTAACTATTACCTGAAATCAGTCATGCGAAGCTGAAAGCATCCTAAATGATACACTTCCTGCAAGGACCTCTCCTTAGTCTCCTAGATCTAGAAAATCCCCTAAATTCCCTAATAACCTCCTGATAGTCACTCCCTAACATCTGGTTTTTTCCTTTCATTATGCTGAGCACACTGGTAATTATTTGAGAAATTTGTTCATAGGGCTTCACAGTAGAGACAGTAAGCTTCTCTGAGGGTGGGGACTACGGCATCTCATTAACCAGCATTAGCAAAGTGCCTGGGAAATGAGCATAGAAAAATATCACACCAACTGTGTATATAGATGGAGGAGTATAAATACATTGACAAAAATACCAGAAAATCACACAATCAGTGGTGGTTTTATGGAGATTAAGTTATGGCTGATTTTTATTTCTCTCTATAAAAATACTTATTATGTACAAGTTACATTGTTCTGTAATATTTACAAATATACACATGAACACACCCACATTATGTAAATATAACATGATGAGTACGAATGCTAAAGACACAACGCCAGTGCCAGGGGAACAGAGGGAACGGAGTGGGCTGCGCTTCTGCAGAGTACATGATGTGTGCATTGCACCTGGTGTGACTTTTTTTCAGCCTATCATTCGTCTCCCTTGGTCTCATGTGAGCAACCATACATGTAGGTTTTACTGTAATTTGCTGTTGAGTACTAATTCCAATTTGGAGTGTCCTCTGTTTGTCTCTTACAATAACAATCCTTCAGAAAAACTTCCTTTGAGCGTCAATGTTTTCTTAGAGATATAAAGGCTCCCGTCAACTTCTGACCACAATTTCCATTTGGCCAAATGCCCAATAACCAAGTTTTTACTGTGGTATATTACCTCAACAGACATTTGTATGTGAACACATTCAATTGAAAACATTTTGTGCTATGTATAAATAATAAGTGACAAAGGGGAAAGTAGGGGCCCACACACTTTCTACAGAATAATGTCCTTTGTACAGAAAGTACTAAATCACCATGTATTTTCAGTTCTTTATCTAGCTGTGATGAATTAGCATTGATCCACTCAAATTTATCTAGCTATCTCTGCAATACATTTGCAAAATTCTGATAGAAATAAATATGCTGCCTATGGTCCCATAATAAAGTAGTGCTGGCTAGAACACTTGGTAATAGTGAAATTATGGTAGAAGACACAATGAGTAAATGGCAGTAGAGTCCTACCCTGGCCGGGTGGCTCAATTATTTGGAGCACCGTCCCGTACACCACAGGGTGTGGACTAGATTCTCCGTCAGGGCACATACATACCTAGGTTGTGACTCTGATCCCTGGTTGGGGCACATATGGAAGGCCAACCAATGGTTCTCTCTCATATTGATGTCTCTTTCTCTCTCCTTTGCCCTTCCTCTCTCTAAAATAATTTTTTTAAAAAAGCAGTAGAGTCCTCAACCTGGTTTATCATTTACAAATGACCTTCTTCCTTATCTCTGTGATAGCATCTCTAATTCAAAAGTAGCACTGGCCCTGGCTGGTATAGCTTAGTGGATTGAGCACAGGCCTGTGAACCTAAGCATCACTGGTTCAATTACCAGTCAGGGCACATGCCTGGATTGCAAGCCATTTCCCCCTCTAGGGGTGTGCTAGAGGCAACCACACACTGATGTTTGATGTATCACTCCCCCTCTTTCTCCCTCCCTACCCCCACTCTCTATAAAAATAAATAAATACAATCTTTTTAAAAAGTAGCACTGAATTTCGAGCATCCTTTCTAATCAGAAATCAAGATAAAAATAATGGGAAGATTTTTAGTTATAGTTTTAATTTTTTTTTAATATTTTTTTCCCTGACTGGTGTGGCTTAGTTGGTTGGGCATCATCTTGCAAAGTTAAAGGTCACTGGTTTCATTTCCAGTCAAGGCATATGCCTGGGTTACAGGTTGTGTTCCTGGTCAGATGCATATGAGACGCTACCAATCAATATTTCTCACATCAATGTTTCTCTGCCTCTGTTTCTCCCTCCTTTTCCCTCTAAATAAATAAATAAAATATTTTTAAAAAACTAAAAAAAAATTTAATTACAATTTTAATTCCTCTAACAGATACCTATATTTTCTACTTCTGTTCATATTGGTTTTGTTAAGTTTTTGGCCTCTTAAGTTTTTTTTCATTTTAGCTAAGTTGTTAAAATTATTGCCATCAAGTCATCCATAATATTACCTTATTTATTTGTTGTCTATAGGATTTTTCTTTCATTCCTTATTTTGGTTATTTGAGTTTTTCCCCTTCTTATGTCTGGACCAGCAAGGTGTGTCAAAGGATCACTCTGGTTTCATTTATTTTCTCTACATTTTCCATTTCATTAATTTCTATTCTTATTTCCTTCCCTCTATATATATATATTTTTTGCTTAAAGTAGAAACTTAGGTCATTGATTTCTTAATCTTTTTTCTTCTGTGTATAAAGGTGCAAATTTTCCTCTAAGCACTGAATTAGCTTATCCCATATTTTGATATGTTATGCTTTCCTAGTTAAAATGTTTTCTAACTTTTCCTATGATTTCTTCTTTAATCTATGGCTTATTTAAAATGTTGCTTAATTTCTAAATATTTGTGGATTTTCCAGGTATAGTGTTGCTGAATTCTACCTTAACTCTGTTGTAGTCAGAGAACGTACTCTGTTGCATCTCAACCTTTTAAAATGTATTCAGACTTGTTTTACGGCCCTATATATGGTCTCTCCTCATGGATGTTCCACGGGCATACAGAAATGTGTATTTTTCAGATATTAGATGTAATGTTCTCTACATGCCAAATAGGTTACATTTACTGATAGCGTTTTTCAAGTCTTTCGTGTACTTACTGACTTTTGCTGTCTGGTTGTTTTAGCATATTGAGAAAGAAGTAACAAAATCTTCAACTACTCTGGATTTACTTATTCCTCTATTTAGTTCTATCAATTTTGCTTCATAATTCTAAAGCTCTTTCATTAGGTGCATACAAATTTAGGGTTGTATGTCTTCTTGAAAAATAAGCCCTTCTATAATCATGTACTATGCCTCTTTGTCTTTGGTAATATTCTTCATCCTGAAGTCTACTTCATCTAATTTTGATACAGCCACATCAGGGTTTTGTTTGGGGATTTTAGCTTCATGTTTGCATGATAAATCTTTTTCTGTACTTTTCCTTTTAACTTGTCTGTGTCTTTTTACTCAGTTTGTATCTTCTGTAAATAGCATATAGTTGCATTTTATTTTTTTTTAAATTATTGAGATGACTGGCTTTATGACTGCCATTGTTCTACTTTTGTCCTATTTGTCTTTATTCTTCTTTTCTTCCCTTAAAAATATTAATCAGGTATTTCTTGGTATTGCATTTTATTTCTTTTATTAGGTTTTTACCTGTAATTTTGTTTCAATTTCTTATTAGCTGCTCTGAGGATTACAGCATGCATCCTTAAACATCACAATTGTAACAGCCAGAGTTGAGCCACTCTGATCTCCTTCAGATCTCTTTCAAGAGAACCCGCATAGTTGATTGACAGCCCCCAGTTGATCGTGTAGCTTTGCATCTATCTACCCATTGTGTTCTCTTTGCTTGCTACTGAAGGCTGGACACAGTGGGGTTTCAACAGCCTGGCCATTCTTGCCCAACAAAGGACTTCTCTAACAGACAACCTCTACTGGGAAACTCTCCATCAGCCTGGATGAGACTTTCTCTAAAATGGAGCTGCAGTGTAAGTCTTCTCCTCTCCAGTCTTTTCACACCTCTCCTTGCACAGGTGTTAGGCCTGCATTAGGATGAGAAGGCTCTCCCTATCTGTGCATCCTCCAGCTGTGACCTTCATATTTAATCCCATCTTGGTGTCTGTCTCTTAGAGGGCTCAAGCCAACACTGACAGTATGGGTAATGGGGTTTTAGGACCAGTCCAAGTTCACCTGGCAGACCAGGAGCTCCCCTCCCCATTCTGAGCTGTAATGTGGGACACAAAGTCCCAATAAGGTGGTGGCCTAGTTCCTAAAGATTTCTCCAGTGATGTCCCGGGAATATGTCCTGGTGGAGGGGAACGTGCTTGCCAGTGTGATGTTTAAGGCACTTGAAAGATATAGGGAGAACAATGCCTACAAAAACAACAGAGTTGGCTAGTGACTACTACGCTGTGCTGCTGACTTGGAGAGATAATGAGAAATTATGGATAGTCAAACAACTAAATGTTAAATGTGCGAGACAGAGGGACTCTTTGGTATCTGAGAAAGAAGACTGCATCATCTGGAGTAGAAAAGAGGACACAACTGAGGAGCAGCCTCAAATGTGACAGAGATGCAGAGCTCAGACATTTGAATGCTCAGCCACTGCAGGTCTAATATGTTCAAGTCAGGGTCCTGGCTGAGAAAACCTGGGACCCTGACGTGTGAGATGGGAGGATCTGGGTGAACACTCCTGAGGTTTCTGAGGTTTTAGTTTTGTAGGTCCCTAACCCTCAGAGCTGGCAGAGTAGCCCATCCCTCTGTAGTAAGAGCTAGCACCTCTCCCAAGCAGGGAGGTGCTGTTGAGGCTTCTTTCCCACAAGGAAAAGGGGTCTCTCCTCAGGACTTCCTCTAACTTCTCTTCTGACTACCAAGATAATAATAACTAAGATAATAATAACCAGTTTTGCTGATATAATTAAATCCCAGCAAAACCTAGCTGGGCCTGGCGTACAATGAAAGAGATTATTACATTTGGAAGTGTAGCTTCAAGAATTAAAGAGCATGCATTAGTAGGAGCCTGAGAAATATCCCTGAGACAATAACACTTGATCAAAGGAGCAGAAGCATAAGACTGGATAAGCAAGATTTCACTGACTTGGGATTTAACATCCCATGAGATGAGGCAAACTTACTGCTAGGGTGGCTCCTAGAAACCTGAAAAAATAATGAGCCAAGTGGAAATGCCTGAGTCACCCTGGCAGAGGGTAGAAGAATTAAAAGGTCCATGAAAGTAGTCATACTGGAATTTGGCCTCATGATTTTATATATATATATGGAGTCAGCTTATACAGAGTCCACAGAGTCCTCATAATCATGAGGCCAAAATACCTACAGATTTTTATGCCCAGAGGACACATCATTAACCACAGTGATCAGGCATGTGCTGGAGACAGGCAGCAGCGCCAACAAGAAGTGCTGTGGTGGCTCTCCTAGGCATGCTAGGGACTGATGGTAGGAGAGGGGGTCACAGAGCTGGGCTCCTAAACAGTCATGCAAAGAGATGATCCTCCCCATCTTCAGTAATAGAGGACAGCCGGTGGCATTTCACTGCCAGAATCAAGGGGGCTGCAATTATTGTAATGACCAGACAGATGAGAGGGACGGTGAAGCAGACCTGACTTGATCTGCAGAGGACAGAGCACAGCATCCCCAGGGGCGGAACAGGCAGGTGGCCAATGAAGGTGCAATGAAGACTGACATGTACAATCATGTGAAGAAAACAGTAGAGAAGTGAATGGCTAAGGACAGTTTCCCTAATTAAAAAATCACAATCCCTTGTCCTATTCCCCAACCTGAGGCAATAGTCTGATTGAAAGCCCATTTACTAAAGTGACCTAGTCCTTAGAAGGAGGGCTCTGCCTCACTTCAGGAAGTATATGTTGTAATGATCTCCCCTCCTCCTCCAAAAAGACTATGGCCATTTACTCGGGGGGACAGTACACAGAGGAAAATGAATACTCAGACAAACTGAGGACTGTTGGAAACAGGGTCGGTGTTGCCATCTAGAAACCCAAAGTATCACAGCTTCACTACCAGAGCAAGGACTTGAAGGGGCCAGATAATAAATGGAGTCCTGGTTAAAGTTCAGCTTATACATAGTCCACGGCGTCTGTGGGTCCACCCAGAGTCATTTCCCTGGTTTTCAAGTGTAAAATTGGGATTGACATACTGGAAGCTGGGTCTCCTCACTACCACCACCACGATGGCTTGTGGGATAAGAACCCATAGTGAGAAGGCCAAGTGGAAGCCTCTGAACTGTCCTATCTCTGTTCAAGATAGCAAATCTAAAACAACATTGGTTAGAAATGACAACAAAGCACAAGCAATAGAAGAGAACGATAGATAAATAATAGAAAAATAGCTAATTTTTAATCAAAATTAAAAACTGTGCTTCAAGGAATACCATCAATAATAACATTAAAGGATAGCCTACAGAATAGAAGAAAATTTTTGCAAATTATGTATCTGACAAAGAGCTTGTAATTTAGAAATATAAGGAACTGCAACTTAATAACAAAAAAAACAAATAACCCAACAGTAAAACAAACAAAAGATCTGAACAGACATTTCTCCAAAGACGATACACAACTGGAAAATAAGCTTGTGAAAAGATGCTCAATGTCCTTAAGCACAGGAAAATGCACATCAATGCAATTTAAAAATGGGCAAAACATCTGAACAGACACGTCTCCAAGGAAGACATACAGAGGGGGCCTATACACACATGAAAAATGCTCAACATCACTTGCCGTTAGAAAGATGCAAATTAAAACCACAATGAGCTACCACTTCACATCGGTTAGAATGGCCATCATTAATAAGTCAACAAACAACAAGTACTGGCGAGACTGTAGAGAAAAGGGAACCCTAGGGCACTCTTGGTGGAAATGCAGACTAGTGCAACCACTGTGGAAAACAGTATGGAATTTCCTAAAAAAACTAAAGATGGAATTGCCTTTCCATCCAGCAATCCCATTGCTGGGAGTGTACCCTAAGAATCCTGAATCACCAATTCCAAAGAACCTATGCACCCCAATGTTCATAGCAGTGTTATTTACAATAGCCAAGTACTGGAAACAGCCTAAGTGCCCATCAGTAAATGAGTGGATCAAAAAACTGTGGTACATGTACATGATGGAATACCATGCAGCAGAAAGAAAGAAGGAACTCTACCCTTCCACACAGCATGGATGGAAGTGGAGAGCATTATGCTAAGTGAAATAGGCCAGGTGGTGAAAGACAAATAGCATATGATCTCACCTATAAGTGGAACCTAATCATCGAAACAAACAAATGAGCAAAATAGAAGCAGAGACTTGGAAATAAAGGACAAACTGACAGTGACCAGAGGTGAGGGGGAAGGGGGATAACGGAGGAAAGAAGGGGACAGGGGAAGCAGAGGAACACAAATAGAGGACCGATAGGCATGCACGATGGGGACATTGACTGTGGGAGCGGGGGCTAGGGACAGGGTAGGGGTGAGCAATGGGGAAAAAGGCAGGACAACTGTAACTGAACAATAATAAAAAAAAGCATATCAAAACCACATTTGATACCACCACACCCACAAGGAGGGTTATAATAAAAAGACAGATAATAACAGGCATTATCAAAAATATGGAGAAATCAGAACTCTCAACCACTGTTGGTGGGAATGTAATATGGTACAGCCACTTTGGAAAACTATTTGGCAGCTCCTTATATGATCCAGAAATCCCACATATAGGTATATACCTCTCCAAGTGAAAATCTACATCACACAAAAACTCGTACACAAGTTATGTTCACAGCACCATTATTCATCATAGTTAAAAAGTGGAAAGAACCCAGATGTCCAACAACTGATACACAGATAAATAAAGTATGGTTATCCATACAATGGAAAAATGCTTGACAATAAAAAGAAATGATGTACTGATACATGCTATAATATGATTAAATCTTAAAATCATTATGCTAAGTGAAAAAAGTCAGATGCAAAGGACCACATGTTGTATGATACCATTTATACAACATGTACAAAATAGGCGAATCTAAAAGACAGGAGTAGATTAGTGGTTGTGTGGGAGAGGGGCAGGTGTTGGGGGAAAAGTGGTGACAGCTTGTGTGTATACAGTTTTTTGGGGGGAGTGATGAAAATGTTTGAAAAATGATTTGGTGATGGCTGCACAGTTCTATGCACTAAAAACAACTGAACTGTATACTTGGAGCGATTTGGATGTTACGTGAATTATATCTCAATAAAGTTGTTTAAAAAACAAAAATATTGCAGCCTGATGGGAATGTTAGAGATAAGTACCACCAGAAAAGACCTAAAGGATACGAATGTGGCTCCCATATGTTCATTTAACTCTCTAGGTTCTCTGCACGGTTCATTTCTGATCCTTGCAGAAATCAGATAGAGCCTGGGGAATGACTCTACCTGTAAGGTCCACCAAATAATAGCCCCGCTTGCCTGCTGTTTCCTGAATACAAGTCCAGGGTGCCCTGGTAGCAGCTGCGGGATGGTTTGATAGGACCCTTGCTATGTCCACTGGAAAGTGTGCTCCCTTTGGGGAGTTGGACCTCTAACTCAGCAGAGCCCAGAGTTCCAGGATTGGGAAACACATAGTCCTCCACAGGGTCTTTGGCAATAATGGTAACTGGGGCCACTCCTACTTCTACTCCTTTATTCCTGGACCCGTGTATACTCTCCATTGTGAACAGAGCCCCGTATGGGGGTCTCTGGTTTAATGACCAAACTGTATCCCATCTCTGCAGAGTACTGCCTCCACGTGGCGCTTCAGTTGTGCCTTCAGTGGGCCATCGCAGCTCTGTGAGGCTGCCTGCTTCTGGATGGTGTGGCAGGCGATGTAACCAACGGATCCCATGGTCAAGGACTCATTCCTGCACCTCCTTCTCTGTGAATGGGGTCTCCTAGAAGGATAAAATGTGTGGATTTCCATATCTATGGAACACCCATTATATAAGCCCCCAGAGAGTTGTGCTGGATAAGATTCTGTAGAGAAGAAAGGCAAGCTTATACCCAGAAGTAGTTGGAGGACAAATTTCTGGCCCTTTCAGAATAGAAGGGGTTCAATTTCGTAAACTTACCACAAAAATGGCTATGGTCATGAGGGTTAATGAATGGTCTACAATTATATCTCCTTTTTTTATCCTCACCGGAGGATATGCTTATTGATTTTAGAGAGGGGGGGAAAGGAGGAAGAGAGAGAGGGAGGGAAACATCAAATGAGAGAGAAACACTGATTGGCTGCCTCTTATATCTGCCTCCACAGAGGGCAGAACCTGCAATTGTGAAGCACTAGGCATGTACCCTGACCAGGAATCGAACCCACGACCTTTTGGTATATGGGACAGCACTCCAACCAACTGAGCCACACCAGCCAGGGCTGCAGTTTATCTTCTTATAAAGTCTTTGACTGGTTTTGGTATCAGGATAATGCTGGCATCATGAATGAATTGGGATGTGTTCCCTCCTATCTATTTTCAAAAAGATATTATGTAGAAATTGAAATTATTTATTCCTTAAATGTGTGGTAGAATTTAACAGAAAAACCACCTGGGCCTGAAGTTTTCCTTGTTGGGAGGTTTTTAACTTCAAATGCAATCCCTGAAGAGACACAGGACTTTTCAGGTAATTTATTTCTTAAAATTTTGGTAGCATGTGTCTTTAAAGGAACTGGTCCATTTCACATAAGCTAATGAATAGGGGAACAGAGCTGTTCGCAGTGTCCCGTGTTATCCACTTAATGGTTACAGGTTCTGCAATGATGCCACTTTCTAAGTGGAAACTTAGATTAATGGCCCCAGATCTTTCTTCTTTTCTGATGTAATGTAACGCTGTATGTGTTTCCCTCTAAGCACTGCTTTAGTTATATTCTATAAACTTTGATGTATTTTTATTTTATTCTGCTAAAATATTTTTAATTTCCCTGGAGATTCTTATCTGATCCACAGGTTATTTAGAAGCATATTAACTTCCAAGTATTTGCAGATTTTTCAGATATATTTGTGTTATTGATTCCTACTTTAATTACATTATAGTTGGATACCATACTTCACATGATTTATATTCTTTTAAAATTGTTAAGGTTTAGTTTTTGGCCCAGCTGACTCAGTAAATGTTTCATGTGCAATGGAAAAGACTAAGTAGTCTGTTGTTGGGGTGGACAGTCTGCGAATGTCTATTAGGTAGGACTTATTTTACAGTTATGTTCAGCATTTCTATAATTTACTGAATTTTTTGGTCTATTCCCACCTTTGTCTATGCCTACTGTCCCTCAATACTGAGAGTATTGAATTCTCCAAGTAAAGTGGTGTCTTTGACAATTTCTCCTTTCTGTTCCATCATTTATTGCTTTATAATTTTGAAGCACTGATGTTAGGTGCGCATACAGAATTATTATGGCTTCTTGATGAATTTGCTTTGTGTCTTATTTGTCATTGGCTTTTTGGCTATATGTCTTTATTATTTTTTAGTAGCTGCACTAAAAATTACAATATACATACTGAACCTTTCATGGTCTACTTAAAGTTAATATTGAACCATACTTAACCGTTCATGGTCTAGTTAAAGTTAATATTGAACCACTTGAAGTAAAATGTAGAAGCCCTACAACCATAAAGTTCACTTTACCCTCACTCTTTTATGTTATGGTTATAGTATGTATTCACCTACATAAATTAAAAACCGTACCAATGTTACAATTTTTGCTTTCAACAGCTGTACATATTTTAAGAAACTCAAGAGAAAAAAAGGTCTACTATAATTACAGATATTTACTATTCCTGTTGCTTTTCCTTGGTTTCTGAAGGCTTAAATTTACTTCTGATACCACTTACTTTTAGCCCAAATAATTTCCTTGAGCATTTTGTTTAGAGCAAGTCTGCCAGCAATAAATTACCTTATTTTTTCCTCGGCTTCAAATACGATACTGTCGCTCCTGAAGGACATCTTTTTTAAGTACAGAATTATGCACTGACTGCTCGTTTTCCCTTTCCTATCTTAGTCAGACAATTTTATCATAGTTATTGGAATCACTGTTCCCCTATGCATAACGTGTCATTTTCCCTGGCTGCTTTCAAGATTTCTTCTTTTTTGTTGATTTCAGCAATTTGATTTTATGTCTGAACCTAGTTTTCTCTGCATGTACTCTGGGTTTCACTGAACTCCTTTAATCTATAAATGCATGTCTTTCACCAAATTTGGAATTTTTTAGCCATTATTTCTTCAAATCGTTTTTTTTCACCAATGTCTTTTGCCTCTTCTGAGACTTCAGTGATTCAAATATTAGACTCTTTTAATATTATCCACAGGTTCCCTCAGGCTCTACTAATTTTTCCCATCTTTATTTTCTGTTCTTTAAATTAGGTAATTTCTGATTATTTTCAAGCTCACTGATTCTTTTCAATGTTATCTCCATTTTGTTATTGAGCTCATCTAGGGACTTTAAATTTTTTTTCAGATATTATATTCTTGCTTTAATATTTCTATTCATTCTTTTCTATGGTTTCTAGTTCTCTGCTGAGACTATCTATCTTCCCATCTATTACAAGAGTGTTTATCTTTACCTCATGGAGCATAGTTATAATAGTTAAAAATAGCTGCTCTATAAGGTTTTACTGATAATTCCAGTGTCTGGGTCATCTTGGGATTTGCATTTACTGACTTTCTTTTCTTTTGAGAATGGTCATATTTTCATGGTTTGTTGTATATAAAATAACTTTGGATATATGTTGAATATTTGTTGTGAAACTGGATCCTGCTGAAATCCTTAATAGCATTACAGTTGTGAACTGCGTGAGGTTAAGAACTCTCGACAGAAAGGCCTAAGGAGACATTCTCAGTTTGAGGGCCCTTCTGAGGAGCCTGGGATAACAGCTGGCTGGAGTTTGCTGTTAGGGTGTAGTGAGGCAGTGTAAGGGGGAAGGCAGAATGTGCATGAAGGAAATGTATCCATTTATTGGCAGGCCTTCATCTCGCCTGGGGCAGTCTATTTAATAAATGACTGGGAGACAGAGATATTATCTTCAAGGGAAAACATCAAAGTATGCTAAATTGGAATAAGCACACCAAATAGTCTCTAAATCAGAATTAAACAAGAGTAAAATAATTCCAGGCTTACAATAACATTTTACCCCTTCATTACCTTACATATGTGGGTTTTCATAATAAAATAAATGGTTCCAGGACCATGTCATCTTGGGAATAACTAGATTAAACTATTTAAATTTTTAAAAATCTAGCCAAATTCTTATAAGATGCATTTTAGAATATTATAAGTGAGAACTTATTCTAACTATTGAGCAAACTTTTTGCCGTTTTAATGAAATAAAATGCATACTTACTCTGAATAATATTTCTTCATTCCATTTTGGATTCAAAGTCTAAAAGACAATAAACATAGCATAACTAATTTTTTATATTTTGTCATATAAAAATAAAAGAGTATATTTAAAAAATTTTGAAGCCTGCTAGGTCTGACCTTTTTAATGGTTTTCGTTTGCACACTTGTTAAAATTCCATTCATTGGGTCATATAACGTCACTCTCACATAAGGATCACTGTTAAAATTAAGAAAAAAATTAATTGTTGCTTATTCCCAAACTTAGATTACTCAGACTATAAAAATCACAAGACTTCTCCTTGTTAAACAATTTCTACAATTATTTCCTACAATGAAAAGTTAAGGGTTTCTTAGGCAAGGGTAAGAATTATGGTAATTTTTGCCTCTTTTAAAGCTAAAGTACCACGTTAGTAAAATAAACAAAAAATTACAAAGAAAACCTTTTAGTCACAATTTAATGGCTTCTAATATTTTTAGATTTTAAACTTTTTCTTACTTCTTTTGGGTTAAGATGGTCAATTCAGTGATTTTTGAGAACTAGCTTTGCAAGACCTCAGGTTATTCTAAGTTATTCCATGGATATAACAGACTCTTTACAAAATAAAGTCAAAGTGCTTTCAGTTCAAAATAATTATGTCGTATAACCCCTTTTACAAAGAGACAAACAGAAGGAAAATCAAGATTTTTGTCATTTTTTAAAGGATTTTATTTATTTACTTTCAGAGAGAAGGGAAGGGAGGGGGAAAGAAAGGGAGAGAAATATCATGTGTGGTTGCCTCTCACTCCCCTTGGAGTCCTGGCTTGCAATCCAGGCATGTGCCCTGACTGGGAAACCAGAGACGGTTTGGTTTGCAGGATGGCATTCAATCCACTGAGCCACACCAGCCAGGTGATTTTTGTCCATTTTGAATTGGCCTTTTTATCATAGTATTATTGAGTTGTAAGTGGTCTTTATATACCATGAGTTAAAGGTCTTTCTCTGATATATGTGTTGAAACTATCTTCTCCCCACCTGTGGCTTGCCTTGTCCTTTTCTTTAAAAAAAATAAATTATTCATTTTTAGGGAGAGGGGAAAGGAGGGAGAAAGAGAGGGAAAGAAACATCCATGTGAGAGAGAAACATCAATTGGACCGAACTCACAACCCACACATGTGCCCAGACTGGGAACTGAACCAGTGACCCCTTGTTCTGCAGGAAGACACCCAACCAACTGAGCCAACTGAGCCACACCAGTCAGGGTGCCTCGTCCTCTTCTTAAATGTGTCTTTCAAACAACACAAGTTTTTAATCTTGATGCTGTCCATTTCAATATTTTCTTTCTTTTATGGTTTTCACTTTGAGTCCCATTCAAGAAATCTTTGTGTAACCCAGTATTTTCTCCTATGTATTCTAGAAGTTTTATAATTTTAGTTCTTATATATTTTCAGTATGTTGTGTGATAAGGAACAAGGTTCCTTTTGTTCCAGATAACCAGTTGTTGTAGTATTGTGTGTACTAAAAAGTCTATCTTTTCTCTTGAAGAACTGTAACACTTTTTGTCGAAAAGCTACTGACCCACTTTGTAAAGTATATGATTGCCTAACTACTATGCTGTATACCTGAAACTAACACAAAATAATATTGAATGTAAACTGTAACTGAAAAATAAATTTTAAAAAAGCAACTGACCATATACTTGTGTGTGTGTGTGTGTGTATTTCTATACTTCTTATTCTATTCCATTGAACAATACCTTTATTCTTATGCCAAGTCCACTCTGTCTTGATTACTATAGCTGTATACTAAGTCTTGAAATTAGGCAGCACAAGTTTTCCAATTTTGCTCTTCTTTTTCAAAATTGTTTTGGCTATTCTACATCCTTTGTCCATAAAAAATATTGAAATCAGTGTATCTATTTCTCCAAGACAGCATACTGGAATTTTAATTGGTTTTGTGCCAAATCTAGCCAATTTGGAGAGACATACCACTCTAGCAATGATAAATCTTCCAATCCATGAATGAACATGGCATGTTTACCCATTGATTTAGATCTTCAATTTCCCTCAATAACGTTTGCAGTTTTTCAGCGTATAGTTCCCACAAATCTTTTGTTAAATTTATTTGTAACTTCTTTTTATTTTTATGCTATTGTAAATGGATATTTTAAAAATTTATTTTCCAATTGTTCATTGGTAGGATATAAACACATAACTGATTTCAGTACAATGACTTTGTATCTTGTGGCCTTATCTCTTATTAGTTCTTAGCAGTTTTTATGTAGATTTCTTAGGGTTTTCTATGAACATAATCATGTTGTCTGCAAATACAGCTTGCTTTCTTTTCAGCCTATTTACTTACATTTCTTTTCCTGGCCATATTATATCACTAGGCTGTCCAGTAGAGCTGAATTGAAAGTGAAAGCAGACAACCTTGTCTTATTCTTACGTTTAAGTAGAAAGCTTTCAGGCTGTCACCACTGAGTTGATGTTACTACAGGTTTTTCACAGACAGCCTTAATAGGTTCAGAACATTCACATCTGTCCCTAGTTTGATAACCATTTCTTTCATGAATAGTGTTCACTTTTGTTGGATGCTTCTTCTGCTTTTATTGAATTGTTCATGTCTTTTTCTTTTATTCTATTAATATGGTGAACTAGACTGATTAATTTTCAGATGTTAAACCAATCTTGCATTTTATTCTTAGCTTACTGAGCATTTGTATCATATACGGGTGTTTTGGATTTTGTCAAATGCACCTTCTATACCTATTGAAATGATCATGTTTTTTTTTCTTCTGTACTATATTAATATGATGAATTAAATTGATTATTTTTAATGTTCAGCAAATCTTACATTACTAGGACAACTCCCACCTGGTCATATATTGTTATATACTATTCAGCATAGGGCTATTCAAGTTTTCTATTCCTTCTGTGATTCTTGATCTATCTAGCTAGAAGTTTAAAATTTTTACTGATCCCTTCAAAGAACAAGCTTCTGATTTCAATAATTTTTCTATCATAGTCTGTTTCACTAATTTCACTTGATCCTTATTTTCATCCTTCTACTTACTTTAGAATTAATTTGGTCTTTTTTTCTAATTTCTTAACATTGGAACTCAAATCATTCATTTAGATCCTGCTCCTTTTCTAAGTTAAATATTCTAAAACTCTCAACTTTAATTTAAATATTACTTTAGCTGCACCCTACACATTTTGATATTACTGTATTTTAATTTTCATTCTGTTCAAAATGTTTTCTAATTTCTATTGTGATTTCTTCTTTGGCCTATAGAGTGTTTAGAGGTGTATTAAATACTTGGGGGTTTTCTAGCTATCTTCATGTTATTGGCTTCTAACTTAATTCCATTGTTATCAGAGAACATCCTATATATAATTTCAATCTTTTTAAAACTCCTGAGACTTGCCTTATGGCCCTACACATGATCTATGTTGGTGAATGAATCATATGCACTTGAAAAGAATGTAAAATTTGCAGTTCTCTTGAGTTATTGTTTTATGGTCCACCATATAACAGCAGGTAGACCCAGAGTAGCTCCTATCATGCCCATGTCCTAATGTCCGTGCCCTTTGTGCTACATTCCTCTTAGACGTGGGAAGAACCTATGAATTCTAACCAACACGTCACAGCAAGAGTGACAAAATGTATGTGATTGCATTACATAAGACTGTAACCCATCTTGCTAGAAGACTCTCTCCTTTGCTATTTCTGAAGAGACAGGCTTCTAACTTGTGAGCTGCCATGTGGAGAAGGCCATGTGGCAAGGAACTCAGGGTGGCCTCTGGCTGACAGCCAGCAGGAAACTAAAGCCTTCAGTCTGGCAGCCTGCAGGGAACTGAATGCTGTCAACAACCACATGAGCTTGGAAGTGGATCCTTCCCCATACAAGCCTCAGATGAGGCCACGGTCCTGGCCAATACCTTGATTGAAGCTTTATAAAAGCAAGAAGTGGAGGAACTAGCTAAACCATACAGAGCCTCTGACCCACAGAAACTAGATAGTAAATGTGTATTCTTTTAAGCTGCTAAGTTTGTGGTCATCACACTTCTTTCTTTTTATGCTTATTGTCTGATGGCATACTTCTTTGCATCCACTGCATTTCAACTTAGTTGTGCTTATATTTTAAATGTACATATCTTTTACAGACAGCACATAATTGAGTCTTGACTTCCAAGCCATTCTAACATTCTCTGCCTTATGTCCATTAACTTCTTTTTTCTTCTTACAGACCCATTTCATTTAGTTTTGTACATTCGGGGACACTGGCCATAGGTACAACCCACCTTAGCATGTACCACTCTGGAGAATAAAGCACCCTGTGCACAAAGCCAAAAGCTGCAGTGCCTGTGCCCCTGGAGCCCAGGTGTGCCCCTCGCCCCTCCA